>JAPFBE010000698.1:0-32149 GCA_034336665.1 Luscinia megarhynchos | reverse complement strand
GTACTTCGTTCCGGCTCGGAATTTGGGTGTTTAACCGTTTCCGCATTTATCGTTGAGAACGCTTTTCGCGTTTTCGTGCGCCACTTCAAACAAACAAATAAATAAAGTAAATAAAACAAATGAATGATGAGCAAATAAGAGAGCTGGGGGCTTTCTTTTTGGTTTTAGAATTGAGTTCCCAAAACTAATTTTAAAAGAATTATATAAAAATTTGTGAGGTTTGAGGAAGTGAGCTTAAAATAGAATTAAATAATAAATAAATAGAGTAAATAAATACGATAAATAGAAGTAAATAAATAAATGAAGTGCAAGGATTTTTCTTTTTGAGCAGAGGCGAGGAGTAAAAAAAATTAAAAAAGAATTTAAATTTTTAAAATAATAAAGTCCACGCCCTCGCAGCCTTCAGTGAATTGGCCAGTGATAATCAGAGCGAGGCTCCTTCTTGGTCAGGATTATTCACGCAGCCCTCCCACTTAATTAGTGGAGTGCGTCACGATGATGATGTCCATGGCCTTCTCAAATCCGACAAAGCTGACAAGTGCTTTGACCCTAGAGAAAGGGTTAAAGAAAAATCCTGGATCGCTGGAGGCTGGGACAACACCCACAAAGAGCCCCGAAAAATTCTCTCTGGGGACATAAAGGCAGTGAATTCGAAATCAAAAAAATTCACAATGGGGACGCAGAGCAGTGATAACAAGCCAAAATTTTAAAGATTCTCTACAGTAGGGGACACAGGTACCCAATAACACCCAAAAATTCTCTGGCGGGATACTGGAGCGAAGGTGCTTAGCATTAAAACCAAAATTCTCTGTAGGGGACATGAGTAAATTAAAATCCCAAATTCTCTGGGACACAGGAGCAGGTGACAACTTACCCAAAACCATTTTAAGGACAGAAGAAGGTGAGCCAAAGCTGCTTTTTGGGGACACCATGGGAACTAATAAATACACTTGAAAACCAGGGAACACAAGAGCAGGAGAAACACCCAAAATCCTTTTGAGAGGAGGGACCTGGAGTAGTGACACCCCAAGGCTTTTAAGACGAAGAAGGTGGCGAAACCCGGTTGGGAGACAGGTGACAACATCCCCGAAGGTATTTTCAGGACCTGGGGAACGGAGTTGGCTTAACACTTACGAAACCATTTTAAGGACACAGAGCAGGTGACTAAAACCTTTTTTGGGAACACAGGCAGGAGAAATGCCCCAAAACCCCACTTTTGGGGTCACCAGAATGAGTGACACACCACGAGCCATTTCACCAGGGACACAAAAAGACAGGTGACAAGCACCCGAAATCCATTTTACGAGGGACAGAGAGAAGAAGGTGACCAAAACCTTTTTGAGGTTTTAAGAACCGGGTGAGCAACACGAAACCATTTTGGGGACACAAAGGTGAGTATAAAAGCTTTGGGACCACAGAGCAGGGAAACACTTTAAAATCCTTTTAGGGGACACAGAACCGGTGACAGCCACCACAAAATCTGCCCACAGGGGGTCCTGAGAATAGAGTGACAACACCCCAAAACCATTTTTAAGGTTGAAGGTGAGCCGAAGCCTTTTAGGGGACACGGAGGCGCCCAGATGGAGCATCCACTGCCAGATGCTTCAGGATAAATTCTCTTCTACCTGGGGAGAACTGGACACCCCAGAATCCGCTTCCCAGGCGCGCGCTTTCGCTGGCATGGCGGTTATGCAGGAATGCAGCAGCGGCGTTGGCACCAAGGAGACTGCGCACCTGGAGCTGCGCAGGTGGCACGGGGCCACCGCCAGATCGCGCCCGACTGGCCGCCCGTGAAATAATAGCCGGAGACTTGCTCCAGAAACTCCGGGAAGTTGCCCCAAGAAATCCAGCTCCTCGCGACTTTTTCCCCGAAATTTGGGGGTCGCGCCCAGGTGGTCAAAGCGCTGTCCCTGTCCTGTCCACCTGTCGCGTTTCCCTCTCCACCTGTCCCCTATTTCGCCAATGCGCTTGTCCCTATTACCGTCCCTGTCCCTTTTCCCTTTTTTCCACGCTTTTCCGCTTTCCCTTTTTCCTTTTCCCTTATATCCCCTTTCCCTGTCCCTGTCCCGCCAGCGTCCCCATCCCTGTCCCTTTTCTCCTGTCCACTGTCCATCCCTGTCCCTATTTCTGTCCTCACGTCCCTGTGCTCCTGTCTCTCCTGTCCCGTCCGCGTGCTTGTCCACTTTTTCCTATTAAAAGGTGTCCCCGTCCAAGATCCCTTGTCCCCGTCCCCATCCCATCCCTTCCACTTTTCCACTGTCCACCCTGTCCCTTCCTGTCCCCTCTGCTCCATCCATTCCTGTCCACTACTCACCTGTCCCTGTCCCTGTCCTTGTCCCTGTCCCCTTCTGTCCTTGTCCCTGTCCACTTTTCCACTTGTCCCTTCTCTGTGTCCCCCGTCCAGCTTTTTGTCCTGTCCCTGTCCCCATTCCTGTCCTTCCCCACTTTCCTGTCCCCTTTTCCTGTCCTGACCTTGTCCCTTGTCCCCTCTCCCTGTCCCTATTTTCTGTCCCTTGTCACCTGTCCCCTGTCTCTTTTCCCTTGTCCCCCGTCCCTTGTCCACTTTTTCCTTTTTTTTTTCCACTTTCCCCCTTCCCTGTCCTGTCCCCATCCCTGTCCCTGTCCCACTTTCTCCATTCCCTGTCCCTTTTCTGTCCCTGTCCCTTTTCCTGTCCCTGTCCCACAATCCCCTGTCCTTTTTCCCATCTCCTGTCCTTGTGCACTTTTTCACCGGTCCCCTGTCCTCTCCCCTGCTCTGCTCTCCCTACCTCCCCAGATTAGAATTCCACTTTTATTTTGGGATTCTTCCATCCCCAGATTTTCCTCCCCTTCTCCCCCAGGGCTGGTTCTGGAACACCTCAGACATTTCCTGTGGGTCCATTTCTCCCTAAGAATGCTTTCCTTCCTTCCTTCATTTGTGGCCCCCACCCCTCCGGCTCCATACCTTCCTGGGGTCCATTTTGGTCCCATTTCTTGTCCAGTGGTCCCAGTCCATTTTGGGATCCGTTCCTGTGCGTCCGTTCCAAGTCCACGTTTGGTCCATGGTCCATTTCCATTTCGGTCTGTGGTCCATTTTGGGGATCCTCCGTTTGGGATCTGTGCTCCCAGTCCACGTTTTGGGATCCCATCTCCAGTCCGGTGTTCTGTCCCGTGTCCGTTGGTCCAGTCCCATTTCCATGGCACCCTGTTCGGGTCCCAGTGGTCCGTTTGGGGATCCCGGTCCCGGTCCACGCGTTTTGGGATCCCGGCCGGTCCCGTTTTGGGGTCCACGTTTGTTTTGGGTTCCAGTCCGTTTTGGATCCCGTCAGTCCGTTTTGGGTCCCGGTCCCGGTCCCGTTTTGGGTCCATCCTGGGTCCAGTCCATTCCGTTCCTGTCCCCAGTCCGTTTGGTCCCATCCAGTCCACATTTCCTCCAGGCCATTTTGGGCCCCGGTCCATGGGGTCCATGTGGTCCATCCAGTGGGCCGGTCTCGATCCATGTTCCTTTCGTGCCGGTCCGGTCCCTCGGGGCCGGCCTTCCATTCCTTCGGATTGATCCTCCCACCTCAAGTTGTCCTCCTGTCCCCCTGTCCCCTGTCCCTCTGTCCCGCTCTCCCCTGTCCTCCTGTCCCCCATCCCCTCGGGATTGTCCCTCTGTCCCCACTGTCTCCCCTGTCCCCCATCCCCTCAGGATTGTCCCCCCTGTCCTCCTGTCCCCCATCCCCTCAGGATTGTCCCTCTGTCCCTCTGTCCCCCATCCCCTCAGGATTGTCCCCCTGCCCTGCTGTCCCCCATCTCCCCATCCCTCAGGATTGTCCCCCCTCCCCGTCCCCCATCCCCTCAGGATTGTCCCCCTGTCCTGCTGTCCCCTGTCCCCCATGCCTCAGGATTGTCCCCCTGTCCCCGTGTCCCCTGTCCCCCCATGCCCTCGGGATTGTCCCCTCTGTCCCCGGGTCCCCGCTCTCACGCAGGTCCCCAGGAAGCTCGGCCTGCTCTCTCAGCAGCGTGCTGAAGTCGCCGGCGCTGAGCAGGTCCAGCTCTCCCATGGCGGGCTGTACTGGTGGAACACGCCCACGATGGCGTCCAGGGCCCCCTCCAGGCTGCAATTCCTGGGAGCTGCCGGCTGCTGGAGGTCATGGCTGCGCTCTGCGAGGACCTGCAGGGGCGGGGACGGCAGCCAAAATCACCCCTGAGCCTCCCTCCCCCGCCTGCCCGGCTGCTGGGCGTGGGGGAATTAGGGGATTTTGAGGGGTTTTGCGGCGGGTCCAGCTGTTCCTGCAGACCCGGGGATGTTTTTCAGGGAGGGAAGGAGGCGCTGACCGCAGGGTTTAGGGTGGAGGGAACGGAATTAGTGATGCCTCCAACAAAAATGGCACCAAAATATCATTAATAAATGTCACACTGGATTTTCCATTTCAAAACAACCTCCTGCTCTATCCCAAATGAAATCCATCACCCTGAGCATCCCAAATCGCTTCTCCCTCCTCGCTTTCCCCTTCCAGGACCTGCTGTCCAAGGAGGGTTTAGGGGTGGAAGGAATGGAATTAATGGTGCCTCCAACAAGAAATGGCACCAAAATGTCATCTAATAAATGTCATTAATTGGATCTTCCAACCCAAACCAACCTCCTGCTCTACCCCCAGCCTGAATCCACCACTCTGTGCATCCCAAATCGCTTCTCCTCCTCATTTCCCCTTCCAGGGACCTGCCGCCCGCTCACCGGCTGTCCAAAGAGGATTTAGGGTGGAAGGAATGAAATTATTGATGCCTCCAACAAAATATTATTCAAACGCCATTTTCCATCCCAAACCAACCTCCTGCTCTACCCCCAATAAAATCCATCACCCTGAGCATCCCAAATCGCTTCTCCCTCCTTTTTTCCCTTCCAGGACCTGCTGTCCAAGGAGGATTTAGGGTGGAAGGAATGGAATTAATGGTGCCTCCAACAAAAAATGGCACCAAAATATCATTAATTGGATTTTCCATCCCAAACCAACCTCCTGCTCTATCCCAAATAAAATCCATCACCCTGAGCGTCCCAAATCGTTTCTCCCTCCTCATTTCCCCTTCCAGGACCTGCCGCCTCTCTCACAGCGGTGTCCAAAGAGGATTTAGGGTGGAAGGAATGAAATTATTGATGCCTCCAACAAAAAATGATTTTCCATCCCAAACCAAACTCCTGCTCTACCCCCAAGGAAATCCATCACCCTGAGAGTCCCAAATCGCTTCCCCCTCCTCGTTTCCCCTTCCAGGACCCGCTGTCCAAGGAGGATTTAGGGTGGAAGGAATGGAATTAATGGTGCCTTCAACAAAACTGGCACCAAAATTCTCGTTTTCCATCCCAAACCCCAACCTGAATCCATCACCCTGAGCATCCCAAATCGCTTCTCCCTCTTTTTTTCCCTTCCAGGACCCGCTGTCCAAGGAGGATTTAGGGTGAAGGGAACAGAATTAGTGACGCTTTCAACAAAAATGGCACCAAAATTCTCGTTTTCCATCCCAAACCTCAACCTGAATCCATCACCCTGAGCATCCCAAATCGCTTCCCCCTCCTCATTTCCCCTTCCAGGACCTGCCGCCCCGCTCACCGCGCTGTCCAAGGAGGATTTAGGGTGAAGAGAATGGAATTATTGATGCCTCCAACAAAATATTATTCCAAAATTCTCGTTTTCCGTCCCAAACCCCAACCTGAATCCATCACCCTGAGCGTCCCAAATCGCTTCCCCCTCCTCGTTTCCCCTTCCAGGACCTGCCGCCCCGCTCACCGCGCTGTCCAAGGCGGGGGCGATGCCGCGGTGTGACCCACGAGGCTCCGCCGTCCCTTTTATCCCCGTCCCGGCTCCGGTTTCGTCACTCACCTGCCTCCAGCTCACCTTTCCCGCACCTGGAAATCGCCGCCCGGCCTCATTCCTCCCCCGGCAGTTCCTGGTCGCGCCCACCGAATTTTGGAAATGTTGTTCTCGTCCCCTCCATCACCTCTGACAGGGCTCAGCGAGGGGGAAAACCCAAAGTTTGTCACGCCCCGGGCAGGAGTTGCCAAAACTTCGCGAGAGTTTCGCAACCCGGGCGGAAAATTTGCGCATTTTCCTTCTGCAAATTCTCTGGGTTTTTTTCTGGTTTTTTTTTTTTTTTAAATGTGATTTTTTTTATGTGATTTTTTTAATGTGATTTTTTTATGTGATTTTTTTAATGTGATTTTTTTATGTGATTTTTTTTTCTTTTTTTGGTTTCTTTGTTTTTTTGTTTTTTTTATTTTTTGTTTTTTTGTTTCCTACAATCTGCGTTTTATAATTTGTTTTCCATTTTTTTTTCCTCTTTGTGCCAGAACTCTGCTCTCGCTCCAGAAATTTTTTTTTTTTTTTCTGGAGGGTGAAACCAGGAGAAAAATCCGATCTCAGGGGTTTTTTCTGGCTGGTGCAACTTAAATGTATTTTCAGTTTCTGAAAGGATGAGTTTTAATGAAAAACCCTGTGTTTTAATGAAAAAAAACCCCTGTGTTTTAATTAAAAAAAATGTGTTTTAATGAAAAACCTGTTTTAATGAAAAAAACTTGTCTTTTAACAAACCTGCCTGTGTTTTAATGAAAACAGATTTCCTTAAAATTTCTGAACCCATTTCTGGCAGATGACACTGAAGAGCACAATTTATTTCAAATCTTAATGCACGTATATTTTTAAGGGCACTATTTTTTTCATATTTTAATTCATGTATATTTTAAAGGCATAATTTACTTCAAATTTTAATGCACGTATATTTTTAAGGGCATAATTTATTTCAAATTTTAATGCATGTATTTTTAAGGAAATAATTTATTTCAAATCTTAATGTATGTATATTTTTAAGGGCATCATTTATTTCAAATCTTAATACATGTATATTTTAAAGGCACAATTTATTTCAAATTTTAATGCATTTATATTTTTAGGGGCACAATTTTTTTTCGAATCTTAATGCACATATACTTTTAAGAGCAAAATTTATTTCAAATTTTAATGCATTTACATTTTTAAGGGCACTATTTATTTCATATTTTAATTCACGTATATTTTAAAGGCATAGTTTATTTCAAATCTTAATGCATGTATTTTTAAGGGCACAATTTATTTCAAATTTTAATGCATGTATATTTTAAAGGGCATATTTTATTTCATATTTTAATTCATGTATATTTTAAAGGCATGATTTATTTCAAATCTTAATGCATGTATTTTTAAGGGCACAATTTATTTCATTTATTTTTATTTGTTTATTTTTAAGAGCAGCACAGGCAGGAGAGCTGCATTCCAGTTAGACCTGAGATGGGTTCAGGATGTTTTTGCAATTGACAGAGCTGAAATGAGGACAATGGAGAGATTAAAAAGCGAGAAAATGGGGGAGATTAAAAGGCGAGACAATGGGGAAATTAAAAATGAGACAATGGGGAGATTAAAAGAAACGAGACAAAGGCCGCGGGGAAAGGGAGGAGCTGGCCGGGACTGGGGCTCGATCCTGTTTGGGACAATCCCGAGTCCTCGGGCACGGCCGGGTTGGGTTCCCGCGATCCCTGACTCATTTACTGCGCTTTTGAGCCTTACCGGCACCACCTGAAAGTTGGGGTGGCGCTGAACTAAAATTGGGGGTGTCATCCATCCAAAATTGGAGAGGAGATGATCCCAAACTGGAAGCAGTCATCCATCCAAAATTGGAGTGACACTGAACCCAAACTGGGGTGGCACTGAACCAAAATTGGGGTGTCATCCATCCAAAATTGAGTGGCACTGAACCCAAACTGGGGTGACACTGATCTGAAATTGGAGTGACACTGAACCCAAAATTGAGTGGCACTGATCTCAAATTGGAGTGACACTGAACCCCAAAATTGGAGTGACATTGAACCCAAAATTGGAGTGGCACTGAACCCAAACTGGGGTGGCACTGAACCAAAAATTGGGGTGTCATCCATCCAAAATTGGGGTGGCACTGAACTCAAACTGGGGTGGCACTGATCTCATATTGGAGTGACACTGAACCCAAAATTGGAGTGACACTGAACCCAAACTCGGGTGGCACTGAACCCAAACTGGGGCGTCATTCATCCAAAATTGGAGTGGCACTGAACCCAAACTGGGGTGGCACTGAACCAAAATTGGGGTGTCATTCATCCAAAATTGGAGTGACACTGAACCCAAAATTGGAGTGGCACTGATCTCAAATTGGAGTGACACTGAACCCAAAATTGGAGTGACATTGAACCCAAAATTGGAGTGGCACTGAACCCAAACTGGGGTGGCACTGAACCAAAATTGGGGTGTCATCCATCCAAAATTGGGGTGGCACTGAACTCAAACTGGGGTGGCACTGATCTCATATTGGAGTGACACTGAACCCAAAATTGGAGTGGCACTGAACTCAAACCAGGGTGTCATCCATCCAAAATTGGAGTGACACTGAACCCAAAATTGGAGTGGCACTGAACTCAAATTGGGGTGGCACTGAACCAAAATTGGAGAGGAACTGATCCCAAATTGGAGAGGAACTGATCCCAAATTGGAGAGGAACTGATCCCAAACTCGAGTGGCACCAAACCCAAATTGGGGTGGTACTGATCCCAAATTGGGGTGTCATCCACCCCAAATTGGAGTGGAACTGATCCCAAATTGGGGTGTCACCCATCACAAATTGGTGTCACCCATCCAAACTGGTGTCACTGATCCCAAATTCGGGTGTCACCCATCCCAAATTGCAGTGGCACCAGTCCCAAACTGGTGTCACCCATCCCTAACTGGTGTCACTGATCCCAAATTGGAGTGTTACCCATCCCAAACTGGTGTCACTGATCCTAAATTCGGGTGTCACTCATCCCAAATTGGAGTGGTACCAATCCCAAGGTGGTGTCACCCATCCCAAACTGGTGTCACCCATCCCAAACTGGTGTCACCCATCCTAACTGGTGTCACCCATCCCAAATCCCAGTGCCACCCATCCCAAATTTCACCCCCGTCCCCAGCTGCATTTTCCAGCTCCCACACTCAGCTTTCCCAACTTCCCATTTTTTTCCCCCTAAAATTTTTCCCCCAGCCCTTCATGTGGAACCAACCCAAGCAACACCGGGGTGACAGCCCGAACTCAGAGCTGTGCCACCCAAAAAAAACCGAAAAACCAAAACCCAAAACCCAAAATCTCCCTGGGGACACCGGGACAGGCTCCTGGTTTGGCCGATGTCGGAATTTTCGGGAGGTTTCGCCCTCCCTGAGGGATCCAGGAGTTTTTTCCCTCCCCAGTTTCAGTCCACGGCGGCTCCGGGTGTGTCGTGGTCTGGGGGATCCCGAACCCCCAAACTGTGAAATGTTTGATTTGTTCCTGCCGGAATAAACCCTCAGGGATGGTTCTGGGCTCTGCTGGGTTGGTTTTTGAGGTGACAGAAACGCCTGGGGAGCTCCCCCAGGGTGTGACACCCTTGGGGTCTGGCACCCCTAAAATGTGACACCCCCTGAAATGGGACACCCCTAAAATGTGACACCCTTGGGGTCTGGCACCCCTAAAAATGTGACACCCCTGAAATGTGACACCTCGAAAATGTGACACACCCAGAATGTGACACCTCTAGAATGTGACACCCCTGAAATGTATGACACCCCTAAAATGTGACACCTAAAAATGTGACACTCCGAAAATGTGACACCCCCTAAAATGTGACACCCCTAAAATGTGACACTCAAAAATGTGACACACCCAGAATATGACACCTCTAAAATGTGACACCCAGTAAAATGTGACACCCTCGAAGTGTGACACACCCAGAATGTGACACCCCAAAATGTGACACCCTTGGGGTCTGGCACCTAAAATGCTTGACACCCCTGAAAAGGGACACACCCAGAATATGATACCCCCAAAATGTGACACCTCTTAAAATGTCACACCTCTAAAGATGTGACATCCCTAAAATGTGGCAACGCCATGACACCCCCTAAAATATGATCACTCCCCAAAATGTGACACCCTCTAAAATGTGACACCTCTAAATTGACACCGCTTCAAAATGTGGCACTCTAGGGATGTGGCACCCTCTAAAACGTGGCATCCCCTAAAATGTGACACCCTTAAAAAGCGTCCACCCTTAAAAATGTGACACCCCAGAATGCATTACCTCTAAAATGTGACACCCCCTAAAGTGTGACACCCCAAAATGTGGCAACTCCAGGATATGGCACCCCCAAAATGTGTGATACCCTTGAAGTGTGACACCCCAAAATGTGACACCCCCAAAAATGTGACACCCCTAAAATTTGGCACCCTTAAAATGTGACACCCCCAAAATGTGACACTCCCCAGCTGATCCCAAGAGGGACAAAACTGGGAACCCCAGGAACCCCCAAACTCACGGGGTACGCCCCACATCACCTGAAGTTTGGGGATCTGAGACCCCCAAAAACCCTCATCAGCCCATTGGGGACCCCCCCCAACTCCTGAGCCCCCTCTCCCCTTCCCGTTGCTTTTTCCCATCAATAATTAATTAAGAAATAATAAATAATAAATTATAAATAATAATAAATAAATAAATAAATACTAATACTAATACTAATACTAATACTAATGATAATAATAAATAATAAATAATAAATAATAAATAATAAATAATAAATAATAAATAATAAATAATAAATAATAAATAATAAATAATAAATAATAATGATTAATTATTAATACAATAAATAAATTAACTAATTAATAATTACTAACTAATCACCCCCTTCCCAGGACCACCCCCAGCACACGGAACACAGACAAATTTTTATTGCTCAGGGGGGTTAATTTTATTAATTTCAGCGCCACCAATCAGAAGCGGGTGACAAAATTCGGGGCGCGGGCTGGCGCCGTTCCCGTTTCAGCGGTGGTGGTCGTGGCCGTGGTCGTGGCCGTGGCCGTGGCCGTGGCCGTGGGCGGGGTCGCCCCCAGACCCCCGGTGGGAGCGGTTGTGGGCGTCGATGGCCACCAGGCTGAGCGTGCTCAGGAACTCGGTGAAGCTGAGGGCGGCCGGTCCGCTGGGTTGGCGCCGGCTTTGGAGAAGAGCTGCTTGATGTAGGTGTCGGTGCTGGTGTTGGGCTGTGGGGGAAATGGGGAGGGGGTCAGCTCGGGGTCAGGGGAAATGGGGGAAATGGGATCTGTTTGGAGTCAGGGGGGAAATGGGGGAGGGGGGTCAGCTCGGGGTCGGGGGAAAATGGGGAGGGGATCAGTTTGGGGTGAGGGGGTGAAAATGGGGAGTGGGGAACAGTTTGGAGTCAGGGGGGAAAATGGGGAGTGGGATCAGATCGGGGTCAGGGGTTAAAAATGGGGGACGGGCTTAGCTCTCGAGGTCAGGGGTGAAATGGGGAGTGGGATCAGGAGTTGAAAATGGGGAGTGGGATCAGATCCCGGGGTCGGGGGGGAAAAGGGGAGGGGCTCAAAAGGTGAAAAATGGGGGAGGGGCTCAACTCGGGGTCAGGGTTAAAATGGGGAGTGGGGTCAGTTTGGGGGTCAGGGGGAATATGGGGAGGGGATCAGGAGGTGAAAATGGGGAGGGGGCTCAGTTTGGGGTCAGGGGGAAATGGGGAGTTACTGATCCCAAATTCGGGTGTCACCCACCACAGATTGGAGTTTCACCCACCCCAAACTGGAGCATCACCCATCCAAAATTCAGGTGTCACCCATCCCAAATTTCTTCGGTGTCACCGTCCCAAACTGGATTTTCCCCACACCAAACTGGAGTTTCCCCATCCCAAACTGGATTTTCACCCGTTCCAAACTGGAGTTTCATCCCAAACTGGATTTTCACCCGTTCCAAACTGGATTTTCCCCATCCCAAACTGGAGCATCACCCATCCCAAACTGGGACGCCAAGCTCAACCCAGCGCCAGGCCGTCCCGCCCGACCTTCCAGAACCTTCCAGACCCTTCCAGAACATTACAGAACCTTCCAGACCCTTCCAGACCGACCCCCCAGACCCCTCCCAGCCCGAATTTCGCTCTGACCGGGGTCGTGTCCCGCAGGAAGGGCCTCGGCCAGCCTCGCGTGAGCAGTTTGGCTTAACTGGGCGCCGCTCAGGAAATCGTCGAACGGCCACCGCGAGCCGTGAGCGTGGAACGTTCACGGCGCACTCCAGCGCCAGCTCCAGGTCGGTTTTCATCCCTGCGGGGAAGGGGATGGGAATTTGGGGGTGCCAGGGTGGGGTGGGGTGGTGGAGTGGCACCTGTCCCAAATTGGTGGCACCCTATCTCAGACTGGTGTCACTGATCCCAAATTGGAGTGTCACCCATCCCAAATTGGAGTGTCACCCATCCCAAACTGGAATGGCACTGATCCCAAATTGGAGTGGAACCCATTCCAAATTTAGTGTCACCCCATCCCAAATTCCAGTGTCACCCATCCCAAATTGGAGTGGCACCGATCCCAAACCGAGTGTCACCCATCCTGGACTGGTGGCACCCTATCCCAAAACTGGTGTCACCCATCCCAAATTCCAGTGGCACCCATCCCAAATTGGAGTGGCACCAATCCCAAAGTGGTGTCACCCATCCCAAACTAGTGTCACTTATCCCAAACTGGAGTGTCACCCATCCCAAATTGGAATGGCACCCATCCCAAATTGGTGTCACTAATCCCAAACCGGGTGTCACCCATCCCAACTGTTGTCACCCATCCCAAACTGGTGTCACTGATCCCAAACTGGTGTCACCCATCCCAAATTGGTGTCACTGATCTCAAATTCCAGTGTCACTTAACCCAAACTGGAGTGGCACCCATTCTAAACTGGTGTCACCCATCCCAAATTCAGTGCCACCCATCCCAAACTGGTGTCACCCATCCCAGACTGGAGTCACTGATCCCAAATTGAAGTCACCCATCCCAAACTGGTGCCGCCCAGCCCAAATTTCACCCCCATCCCCAGCTAGAACACCCAAAAACCCGCCTGGTGCCACCAAGCTGGGAAGGAAACCGACAAAAAATTTTGGAATCCCGGGGATGGGGCTGGGACCCCGAGGGAGCTGCTCACCTTGAGGAGGGCGGGGGCGGAGCAGAGGATGGAGCAGAGGACGGAGCAGAGGACGATGAGCGGTGCCCAGAAGGGGAAGGCCCTTTATGCCCCACCTGGGGCTGGCACACCCCAAAAATTGTGCAAGGTGAGCACACCCAGGTGCGGATTTTGGGGATCATCACCCCGATCCAGGAACTGTTGGGGGAGGGAGGGAGCCCCGAAATGGACAGGGAGAAGGAGGAAACGCTCCAAAAATATGATTTGGGAGAGGGTGTGGCACAGAGGGACAGGGGGTGGCAGTGGGGACAGAGTGGCACAATGGGACAGGGGGTGGCACAGGGGACAGGGGGTGGCACAGGGGGACAAATGTGGCACAGGGGACAGGGTGGCACTAGGACAAATGCAGGGACGGGAGTAGCACAGAGAGACAGGGAGTGGCACAGGGGACGAGGGGTGGCACAGGGGACAAATGTGGCAACGGAGGGGACAGTGGCACGAGGGCAGGGGTAGGCATAGGGGACAGGGGTGGCACAGGGACAGGGGTGGCACAGAGGGACAGGGGTGGCACTGGGGGACAGAGGGTGGCACGAGGGACAGGGGGGTGGCACAGAGGGACGGGGTGGCACAGAGGGACAGGGGTGGCACAGAGGGACCAGGGGTGGCACAGAGGACAGAAGGTGGCACAGAGGGACAGGACAGATGGCACAATGGGACAGGGACCCGGGGACAGGACACAGGGACAGGGGTGGCACAGGGGACGGGGTGACACAGGACAGGCACAGGGACGGGTGGCACGGGACGGGGTGGCACAGGTGGATCCCAGGACCACAGGCACAGGACAGGCACAGCACGCACGTGGACACCCAGTGGACACGGGACCAGCACGGGACAGCACCGGGGACAGGCACAGGGACAGGACCCAGCACAGGGACACCCAGGACCCTGGCACCCCATGGACACCCCAGGACACCGCATGGAAAGGAACACCGGACAGAAAGGGACACACAGGACAGGGACACACAGGACAGCGACAGCTGTGGACACAGGACCCCATGGACAGAGACACCCAGGACAGGACACCCAGGACAGGACGACCCAGGACAGAGGACACCCAGGTCACGGGGACACCCAGTGGACAAGGACACACTATGGACATCAGGACACCCTAGGACAGGGACGACAGGGCACCCCAGGACAGACAAACAATGGGACACCCCAGGTGACAAGGACACCGTGACAGGGACACCCCAGCATGGACACCTGTGACACGGGACACCCCAGGTGGACACCCGCAGAGACAGGGACACCCCAGGACAGGAGACACGCTGAAGCACATGGACAGAGACCCAGGACAGGGACACCCAGGTGGATGGACACCCCAGGACAGGAGGACACCTGTGGACAGGGACACCCCAGGACAGGACACCTGATGTGGACAGGACACCCTGCGGACATGGACACCCCAGGACATGATGACACCTGTAGGACCGAGGACACTGTGCATGGACACCCAGGACAAGGACACCACAGGGACACCCCAGGACAGGGACACCCAGGACACGGACACCCCGTGGACTGGGACACCCAGGACACGCACAGGAACGACCCCAGGACGGACAGGGACACCCCAGACAGGACACGACACAGTGGGACACCCACAGGGGACACCCCAGGACAGAGACACCCGCAGTACAGGACACCCCAGGACGACCCACACGGACAGTGGACACAGGAGCCAGGGACACGCACGGACAGGGACACCTGTGGACGCGACACACACTGTGGGACCCCACAGGGACACCCGGTGGACAGAGACACCCAGGTGACAGGGACACCCAGGCGGGACACCCAGGGGACACCCAGGTGGACAGAGACACCCAGGACGACACCCAGGACGACACGACCCAGTGACAGAGACACAGGACACCTGTGACACAGGACAGGGACACCCAGGCCAACAGGGACCCCTGTGACAGACAGCAGGGACACCTGTGTGACAGGGGACACCCGTAGACAGGGACACCCCAGTGTGACAGCACCCAGTGACAGGGGACACCCAGTGTGACAGAGACACCTGTGCAGACACGGGACACCTAGTGACAGGGACACCCAGCAATGACACACATGGACACCCTGTGACAGGGACACCCTGGACAGGGACACGGGGACACCATGTGGACAGGGGACACCTAGGTGTGACAGAGGTCGAATGGACACCCCAGGGACAGGGACACACCCAGGACGACACCTGTGTGCAGGGACAGGGACAGGAAGAAAGAAAAGAGCACACTGGATATATAATACCCATGATGAACCCCAATGCACTAAAAGATGGATGAAATAGCCAGTGCATGGAATAAAGGAGAGGGCATTGATGGACAAGGGACACGGTGGAAAGCATGGAACGGAGGAGGCCAGGAGATGGAATGGACCCTCGGAAGAATGAGACATGGATGCCCCTAATAATCGAATGAAGGATAGGGAAGCATGGACAGGGTGATGGAAAGGCCCCATGGGGACAAAAGAGATGGAAGAGAAAGAGTATGGATAAATGGTGGATGGGAAGAGAAGAGGGAAGAAGACAGTGGAAATAAGGAGGGCCAGAACGGGAATGGGAAGACGGAAGGAAGGAAAAATGGAATGGAAAGGGAATGGCAGTGGAAAGCCCGCCCCATCGGCACAGGGAAGGAAATGGAAGCAGGGGAGTTTTGGCAGTGAAAGGGAAATGGGACAGCCAAGGTTCTGACCACGGTGAAGGGGTCCTGACTGACTGTACAGCTTGGATATCTTCCACGGCATACCCCTAGCTCTCCACATTTCCTCCCTCATGATTAGTAAAAAATCATATAAAATTATAAAACGTAGACATTATAAAATTTCATGGGTTAGTAAAATTAGTATAAAATTTTAAACGTGTTAGTACCAGGCACGCTCTTTAAAGTAATTGTCGGGCGCTCGACTTAACATGCACGTTAACCGCTTTCTAAACGCTTTTTAACTTAATAGCACCACTTGTTAAATATGCAAAGCCCAAGATTAGTGTTAGTAAAATTATAGTGAGTGGGGCCTATTAGGGTAGAAATTAGGGTGGTGAGCCATGGGGACCAGTTGAACCATGACCCAAACCAGCCCTGTTGAGTTTCTCTGTCCATTTTTCTCAGGTTCAGTCGGTTTCTCAGTTCGCCACGGAGTCTCTAGCTTACTCCAGTGTGGTCCGTGATAAAAGCAGTGATTCCTCTTCAAGGCGCACACAGGCCTCCTTTTGCTGCATGAACAAAAGGTCCAGTCCTCACCTGTTTTGGAGGACGACTTCTGAGAGTGAGGAAAGGGATTTCTCTAGGGAAGAAATGGATTTCTCGATCCTCTGCAAGTTCTCGCCGACAGCCATCTGCAGTTGGGCCAGTCCTGGTGTTGGGTTGCGAGGGCCGAGACGCCGGTGGCGTAAGCGCCGGGTAGCTCCTAAACCCGAGGAGCATTAGCATGGTGATGCCTGTTTCCACTTCTGCTTGTGGAGCCAGTCGGGTTCCTCGAGTAAGCGTGTGCACTTCTTCTTCCTGGCTGCATACAGGACCCTGGGGACGATTAAAACTTGGACACAAAAGTCGGTAGAATGATTGAATTTATCAAGGAGTACACATGGGCTTTACCCCGATCGTTGACAGACCCACATTCCCGATGCAGCTGGGATCACCCACAGGAACTTCCTTTTAGCTTTTGATGAACTCCCCAGCAGACATTGCCCATCCGGCTGGGTTAAGGTTGCATTGCCAAAGATTTGCCCTGGCCCGCGGACCTGCTTAGGGTAATGCTCTCTCCGGGGGGTGTCCCATCTGCATTGGCGTGGACTGTCTGACTTTGAAAAGATGAATGGGAGATCGAGGGCAACACTTTTGTTAAAAGAGGGTTGTGCATCATAGCATAACCAGCATGATTCTGTGATGTTCGGGTTGGATTGCTTTAACGATAAAAAGGCAGCATTTAACATGCTTAAGAATGGATTGAAGAGGGTTGGTTTGGCCATTTCTTTAGAAGCAGCAGGGATGGCTTCTCGGGCAGCACGGGTTGCTGTCATGACCTCATGGGCTCTCAGGCCCTCTGCCTGTGCTTGTAGGGTGATCATAGTTGGGTCTGTGCCCATCAGCCTCTGTATGCTGGAGCCACGCAGTGGGATGGTCTGGCCCCATTACTAAGGCTAGCTGCTTTTACACAATTGTTCCTCTCATTCTTGTTTAAAACAATCATCCCCGCCCATCGAAAAATCAGCCTGCAAGTCTGCTTTGATATCAAAGGGAAGCATATCATCGCCTCCAAAAACGCTATATCAATGAGTGTGGAAACCATGGCAGAATGAATCCCCTGTCCACAACCCCCTTTAACAATTGCCTGCACGCTTCGGATTTACCGGGCGGGTAGGTTCTTTGATTTCGCCTGCCCCCACTTGAACCGGGAACACCAGTGGGGCTGACGGAGCCCACTCTGTGCAAGATATTTTATTTTTCACCAGTCTGTGAGCTGGGTTCGACCTTTTCTCTGATATCCCCTTAACTCCACGCGGGAGTGTTGCACCTAGTGATCTTATATGCCGCTGCTCCCTTTTGTTAAAGCCCCAGTCGGTGTTGGAATCATCCTCTGACCACCTCTTCCAACCGCCAGTCCCAGCTCAAGTCAGAGTCCGAGGCGGAAGTCGACTGACTGGATGCTTTCCGGCTGCTGAGCCTTTTCCTCAGGCTCCAACCCTGCTCTTCTTCTTCTGAGGCTGAGCTGTTCCCTCCCCCTGGCTCCCCCGGCCTCCCTGCTGAGAGAGGTTCTGCCTCTATAAGGACCTGATTTAAAATGAGCTCTTTGATTGGTCTTAAGCTCCTTCCTGGGGGGCCGCCTTCCTCCCCTGCTCGCCCGTGCTTGCGCCGCTCAGCGAGCCTTCTGTATTTCCACCCCCCGCGCCATTGTTCCACTCTCCCATCACGCTTCTGGGCGCCATTTTCAAACGATATGGCGGGGTGACTTTACCAGCCACTTGGATCTCTGGATATTATAGCAGCATTCCGCCTCCTCTGCTAGCCCATGCCACAACACCCGCTGCACTGCCCCTCCAATGGTGGTGAGTCCAGACCGGGGTCGCGGAGGGGATTTCGGAGTCTGCGCTGCATGGCCGCGACCAGTTTAAACTCCTCCACGCTTTTGTAGCCACCCCGATCCCCAGCTGCAGCGTGAGCTAATAAACAAGTCCACGCTGGCTTTCCAGGTTTCCTGCTCCTGCCAAGCATTTTGCAGAGCCTGGATAACTCTGCCCCACGATTTGAGGGTTTTCCCTGAGCCTGAGGACATGGTTTCCTCGGCCAGAGCCCTCGTGCATTTATCCCATATCTCCGGATGGAGAATTTCTACCGGGCTTTCTATAGCCCCTATCTTTATCAGTCTCAGCACCGCGAGAATAAAATCCTTAAGCTTACAATCAATACCCCACTGCATGTGGATCTCACTTACTACCTTAGCGAGAAGGCCCATGCTCCTCGCTGGTCCAGGGATGCTCCCCCCCACTGCACTAGGCCAGCTCAGTGCAGCTGCCGGTTCCTCATCCAGGCTGCATCCCCTGAATGCCAGGCAGTTTCCCGGGTTTTGGCACCACTTGTTCCATGGTGACCTGGCACAGCAGCCCTAACCCCAGGCCAGTCAGTCCATATGCTCCTGGACACCAACATGGTAAACAGCAAATGGCATTTATTGAAAGGGTCACAAGGGTTTTTATATCTTGGGCAGTCTGTGTCATTTCCTTCTGCTCACGCCCCGGTTGGGTGCCAGGTACAGAGCAAAGGTCTGACTGCGAGGGGGGAAGGGGTCCTGACTGACCGCATAGCTCGATATCTTCCCGCGACGATACCCCCTTAACTCTCCACACATGATGAATATTCTAATTTCCACTAACCAATGTAACACAAGATACAAATTCTGTAGCATTTACATACAGCCTATAGAAACTCTTTCCTATATCCTAATCATATATTAACATAATGTGCTATACTTTAAACTCTAAAAACTAATCTTTGGACCCTAGAAAAATCTTTTCTGGCTTTTGGACCCACTATCTGGCCGAGGGCATTGTTCTATCAAGACAGGTTTACTTTTAGTGGCCATCCCGTTGTTTCATGGTAATTCAGCAACTAAGGCTTGGCATCTCAAAAGTGGCTTTCATTTCAATCTCGTTCGTGGTTTCAGAATCTGGGCATTCATATTTGCAAGATTTCTCTGTTTCATCTTTCCCAACAATAGACGGTCGTCAGGGACAAAACTCAAGCACTCTGTATAAACTAAAATTACAGTATTACAACATAATAAATCTTCTTCTATGATGAATATTCTAATTTCCATTAACCAATGTAACACAAGATACAAATTCTCTAGCATTCACATACAGCCTATAGAAATCCTTTCCTATATCCTAATTCTAATTCTAATCCTAATCCTATATTAACATAATGCGTTTATACTTTAAACTCTAAAACTAATCTTTGGACCCTAGAAAAAATCTTTTTCTGGCTTTTGGACCCACTATCTGGCCGAGGGCATTGTTCTATCAAGACGAATTAATTTTAGTGGCCATCCCATTGTTTCACGGTAATTCCCCAACTAAGGCTTGGCATCTCAAAAGTGGCTTTCATTTCAATCTTGTTCATGGTTTCAGAATCTGGGCATTCATATTTGCAAGATTTCTCTGTTTCATCTTTCCCAACAATAGATGGTCGCCAGCTTACAAAACTCAAGCCTCTGTATAAACTAAAATTACAGTATTACAACATAACAAATCTTCTTCTATGATGAATATTCTAATTTCCATTAACCAATGTAACACAAGATACAAATTCTCTAGCATTCACATACAGCCTATAGAAATCCTTTCCTATATCCTAATTCTAATTCTAATCCTAATCCTATATTAACATAATGCGCTATACTTTAAACTCTAAAAACTAATCTTTGGACCCTAGAAAAATCTTCTCTGGCTTTTGGATCCACTATCTGGCCGAGGGCATTGTTCTATCAAGACGGAATTAATTTTAGTGGCCATCCCATTGTTTCACGGTAATTCCCCAACTAAGGCTTGGCATCTCAAAAGTGGCTTTCATTTCAATCTCATTGGTGGTTTCAGAATCTGGGCATTCATATTTGCAAAATTTCTCTGTTTCATCTTTCCCAACAATAGACGGTCGTCAGCGACAAAACTCAAGCGCTCTGTATAAACTAAAATTACAGTATTACAACATAATAAATCTTCTTCTATGATGAATATTCTAATTTCCATTAACCAATGTAACACAAGATACAAATTCTCTAGCATTCACATACAGCCTATAGAAATCCTTTCCTATATCCTAATTCTAATTCTAATCCTAATCCTAATCCTAACCCTATATTAACATAATGCATTATACTTTAAACTCTAAAAACTAATCTTTGGACCCTAGAAAAATCTTTTCTGGCTTTTGGACCCACTATCTGGCCGAGGGCATTGTTCTATCAAGACGGGATTACTTTTAGTGGCCATCCCGTTGTTTCATGGCAATTCAGCAACTAAGGCTTGGCATCTCAAAAGTGGCTTTCATTTCAATCTCATTGGTGGTTTCAGAATCTGGGCATTCATATTTGCAGGATTTCTCTGTTTCATCTTTCCCAACAATAGACGGTCGTCAGCGACAAAACTCAAGCGCTCTGTATAAACTAAAATTACAGTATTACAACATAATAAATCTTCTTCTATGATGAATATTCTAATTTCCATTAACCAATGTAACACAAGATACAAATTCTCTAGCATTCACATACAGCCTATAGAAATCCTTTCCTATATCCTAATTCTAATTCTAATCCTAATCCTAATCCTAATCATATATTAACATAATGCATTATACTTTAAACTCTAAAAACTAATCTTTGGACCCTAAAAAAATCTTCTCTGACTTTTGGATCCACTATCTGGCAGAGGCCATCGCTCTATCAAGAGGGGATTACTTTTAGTGGCCATCCCGTTGCTTCATGGCAATTCAGTAACTAAGGCTTGGCATCTCAAAAGTGGCTTTCATTTCAATCTCGTTCATGGTTTCAGAATCTGAGCATTCATATCTGTAAGGTTTCTCTGTTTCATCTTCCCCAACAATTACTAAATCTATTTATTGAATAATTCAAATGCATATTAATAATAACAGCCCCTCCCATCCCCTCTGCCCGTGTCAATTAGCTGGAATGGCTATTAAGTATTGATTGACTTCTTAAATTAAGTTTTTTTCTGGGGAGGGGTTTTAAAAGGTGGAAGTGAACTCCTGACCTTTCCTACCAATGACAACACAAATGATTTCTGGGGACAGTCCGATTTTCCAAAAAATGGGATTATTCAGTTTGCATTGTCTGTTTCACCAGTTTTGTCTTTTCCCATTGTGAGCAAACAAATAAAATGACAATCGATTATTTAAGTCTCAAATAATTACTCCTAACGACAGGCAATCAATTATTTAAATCTCAGATAACTACTCCCTTCTAATTAACTTTTAATTATTTCAGCGAGGTAACTAAAATCCGAATTTTCTAAGCTTGGGATGGGAGGGGCTCGGTGTTCTTTGGCAGGAACGCAGCGAGGATGGGCTGGGGACAAAGGTGACATCGTGATATCGCGACAGGGGAGGGACAGACCCCGAGCGTGCCTGAGAATCGCGATCGCGGCTCGGGAGATTTTTTTTAAAAAATCCCTTAATTAATCAGACATTATTGAAATTACATCAGGGGGACAAAATGGCAATGGGTGGCTTCCCCAGTGCCAACACTTTCTCTCCCGGAGGAGAGAAACCCCTGGATTAAAAAAAAACCACAAAAAACCTACAAAACTAGCCCAAAAAACATCAAAACTATAAATTAATTATTTAAAAATAAAAAATAATAAAAAAACCAGAAATAGACATAAAAATATAAATATAGTAATATAGGAAGAATAGAATTAAAAATAGAAAAAGAAAGACAATAAAAATATAATAAAAAATTAAAATTAAAAATAAAAATAAAAAAAGTAAAAATAAAAGTAAAAATAAAAGTAAAAGCAAAAATAAAAATAAAAATAAAAAATAAAATAAATTAAAAAATTTCCTAGCGCAGCATCTTGTTGGGCAGCTCCCACAACTTGTTGCACATCATGGCTGCAGGCCAGGAATGTCGCTGGCCCTCCTGAAATCCACCTCACAGCTTCTGCTGTAGTCCAGGCTTTTCATCAGCTGCTGCAAACTCGCCGCGTGGGTTTGTTTCTGGGAAAAAAGGGTTAAAAATCGTCGCTATGGCCCCCCACCTCCCAAATTTCCCTGAATTGATTTTCACTCACTCTGAAACTCAGCAGCTCCTTGAGCTCTGCCTTGCTGCTTGAACTTTTTGAAGGTGGTGACGGCCACGGACAGCTTCGGCTCCAGGGGACTCGCCATGGTCTGGGGACACGGGGGGACAGCGGGTTAGGGACCCCCGGGGACATGGGAAACCCCCAAAAATCCAGCCCAAACTGCCCCAAAAATCCAGCCCAAAAACGCTTCAAACCCCCCAAAATCCCCCCCCAAAAAGGGCCACAAACTGCTCCGAACCCCCCCAAAATCCATCCCAAACCCCCCTAAAATCCCGCTTCGCTCCAGGGGACTCGCGATTGGTCTAGGGGACACGGGGGACAGCGGGGTTAGGGGACCAAACGTCCAAAAATCCAGCTCAAAAAATGCCCCAAACTGCCCCGAACTCCCCAAAAATCCCACCCAAACTGCCCTACACTGCCCAGAATCCCCCAAACCATCCCAAACTCCCCCAAACTCCCCAAATTCATCCTAAAAACGCCGCAAACCCCCAAAAATCCATCCCAAACTGACCTAACCCCCCAAATCCTTCCCAAAACTGCCACAAACCCCCAAACCACACAAAGTCCCTCCCAAATCCTGCCCAAAACCCCCAAAATCCTGCCCCAAATCGCCCCTAAACTACCCCCAAAATCCCTCTCAAAACCGCCCCCAAACCCCCCTAAATCCATCCCAAACTGCCCCTGAAGCCCCCCAAAATCCTGCCCAAAACCCCCCAAAAATTCCCGCCCCAAAAACCCCTCAAACACCCCAAAATCCTCAGCCCAAAACGGCCCCCGAACTGCCCCCGAACCCCCTAAAATCCTTCCCCAAACCGGCCCCAACCCCCCAAATCCTTCCCTAAACTGCCTCAAACTTCCCAAAATCCCACCCAAACTGCCCCGAACCCCCCAAAATCCCACCTGCTCTAGGAACTCGCCATGAGGGACAGGGGGTGTGGGGGACAGCGGGGTTAGGGACCCCCGGGGACGCGCCAACGCCCCAAAATCCATCCCAAAACGCCTCAAACGCCCCAAAATCCCTCCCCCAAACCCGCCCTTAAATTCCCGGATTCCCCCAATCCCACCCCTCCCGTTCCGGCCGGGCTGGGGAACCGCAAAAAAAGAGGAAAAATTGGGATTCCCCTGCCCGTCCCGGGAGCCCCGAATTCCGCCCTCCCCACTTCCCTGAATTCCACCCCCCGATCCCACCCAAAAAAAGAGGAAAAATGGGGAGTCCGCCCCCCAAATCGGGCAGGGAAAGGGGCTCAGGAGCTTTCCCACCCCTCGCATGTGAAATCCAAATTTCCAGCAGCGGGAATCACCCCCGGGGGGGGAAAAACCCGGGGAACATCTGAGGGGGGGAGAAGAGAAACTTACCGAAAGTTCGGAGCAGTTCGAGAAGGGGGGAAGGTTTGGGGAGACCCCCGAGCTTCGGGTTTTATAGCCCCGGCCCGGGGGAGGCTCCGGAAACCCCCAAAAAAAGGAGAAAAGGAGGAGAAAAAGAGCTGCCAAAAATGGGGTTGGGAGGAGCAAAACGAGCCGCGGGGTTGGGAGAGAATCCCCGAAATTTGGGTGGGATTTGGGCAGGAATCCCCCGGTGCTGCCGGGGACAGAGCCCGGAGGGTTCGGTTGGTGCCGAGGGATTTTTATTTTTTAGTTTTTGTGTTTTCCAGTCTCCCGGCAGCGATTTTTTTTTGGTTTTTTATTTTCCCGGCGACGCCCCAAAGGCTCCGTTGTGTAACGGAGCCAAGGTGGCGGCGCTGGGGGAGCGGCGGAGGGCACCGGGAGCCGGGGGAACCCTGGAAAAAAATCACCCCCAGTCCTGGAAAAAATCCCCACGAGTGTCCCCCCAGACCTGGAAAAAAAAATCCCAGATCTGGAAAAAAAAGATTCAGAGTGTCCCCCAGACCTTCTAAATCCCCTGAGTGTCCCCGCAGTCTTGGAAAAAAAACCCCGAGTATCATCCCAGATCTGCAAAAAAAAACTGAGTGTCCCCCCAGACCTGGAAAAACTTTCCCCAGTCCTTAAGAACCCCCCGAGTGTTCCCCCAGACCTGGAAAAAAAAACCCAGGTCTGGAAAAAAACTACGAGTGTCCCCACAGTCCTGGAGAATTTCCCCGAGTGACCCCCAGGACCTGGAAGGGATCAGGAAATATTTTGGGGGGCTCAGAAAGGACCTGGAAGGGATCAAGGAGCGGCATCCAAGAGTTGGTTTTTGCTCGAACTTGTTCCAAAAAATCCTCTGGGGTGGAAAACCGCAGAGTCAGAGGAAAGTGTGAGTCACCGCTGTGCCCACATATAAGAGCCGGCCTGAAGTTCCTCAGATCTGCCTCACAGATCCATCAGAGATGGGAGCTGAGACTGCAGCACTCGCCCTGAACCAGAGCTCTGGCCGGGCCCAGGGGGATGCTGAGGGCCAAGGGCTGTTTGTGGCTGTGCCTGGTGCTTGTCATGGCACTGCAGGGTGCTGGTTATGGCACCCTGTCCCTGCACCTGCATCGTGGGGATACCATCTCCACACACACCAGTTCATAAATCTCCCCACCTTTTGGCCAGAGGCCACTCGCTTTGGAAAAGGACTATAAAAAGTGACTTTCCTAAGAAGAATTTGAGATCTCTTTGTCCCCAATGGATTGAGGACGCGTCTCATCTCACAACCACGAGGATGCATCACGTCTGTTGGTAGCTGTATCCTATCCTTTCCCTCTCTATCACCCTCTCTCTCTCTTTGGCACTCAATAAACTGCATTATTGCTTTCTGCTAAACAAACCTGAGTCCCTTGCCTCTTGTCTTTTGCACCCTGGGGTGCTGGTTATGGCACCCTGTCCCCACACCTGCATCCTGGGTCTACCATCTCCACACACACCAGTCCATAAATCCCCCCACCTTTTGGCCAGAGGCCACTCGCTTTGGAAAAGGAATATAAAAGTGACTTTCTTAAAGAAGAATTTGAGATCTCTTTCTCCCCAATGGATTGAGAACACGTCTTGTCTTGTCTCACAACCACGAGGATGCATCACGTCTGTTGGTAGCTGTATCCCATCCTTTCTCTCTCTCTCCCCTTTTTACTTCATCTCTCTCTCTCACACAAAACTTGATTGTTAGCACTCAATAAACTGCATTCCTGCTTTCTGCTAAACAAACCTGAGTGTTGCCTTGTGTCTTTTGCACCCTGGGGTCGGACGAACCGCCACGACTCCCGCTGGGGCTGAGCGGATCGTGACATAAATTGAGGTCAGGTACAGACAGAAGTGTTTCTCACAGACACAAGGGTTTCAGACAGACACAAGGGTTTCAGACAGACAGACAGACAGAAGGGTTTCAGACAGACACAAGGGTTTCTCACAGACACAAGGGTTCCAGACAGACAGACAGAGGGTTTCAGACAGACAGAAGGGTTTCAGACAGACACAAGGGTTTCTGGCAGACACAAGGGTTTCAGAAAAACACAAGGGCTGCTGGTTGTGTGCAGTCTAACAGGGGAACGACACCTTGCCCACCTCGACAGGGTGAGCCAGACTAGATAGCAAGGGGGGGCATTCCAGATTTCCCACAAACTGCACACACCCAGGTGAAAAGCATCCCTGCACTCGACTGAGGATTCTGTCTTCAGGAATTCACAAAAGAACTCTTGGTGCAAAAGGTAGAACTGCGCTGTTCTCGTTCTTTGTTACTGGATAATGTGAACTGACCTTTCCTAAAGATTAGGAAAGGAAAAACCTATGCAGGTTGTGTGTCTGTCTTTCCTGGAATAAGGGGCATGTAGGCAGCAAAAGCTGTGTGTGCAATTGGGCGCTGATCTCCCTTGAAGTGGCTTCACTTTCCTTTTCTTCTTTCGAAATGACTGAAAATCATAGTACTGGAGATAAAGCTGCATTTTGCAAGTATAATGCCAGACCCTCCCAAGGGGAGAAGGTTGGGAGTACAGCAACTGGTTTAATTTAGAAAATGTGATTGATAGGATACACTCTTTGCAACGTGAGAACAAAATTGAAACTGGGCAGAAATAAAACAATTCTCTGCTCAGTTTTTGGGGGAGCCTGTCTTAAAGCAGCCACAGAAACTTGCCTTCTACACGAAGGAGTGAAGAAAGAGCAATTATTGACTCCCCTACAAAAGTTAGTGGAAATTTTTGCAAAAACAATTGGATGAAGAAAGGAATGACAATCATGCTTTTGAGAGGCCTAGGATTAATTCTTTAAGAAATGAGAATCATTCTTTAAGAGCTGCCCTAAGAAAAGAACACACCAACACTTTAAAACACACGGATTCACCAAAAGAGACAGAAGAGAAAGAAACTAATCAAATACATCCTCAAAAGGGATTTACCAAAAGAAACAGAAGAGAAAGAAACTAATCAAATACATCCTCAAAAGTAAGTAACTCTGATGAAAAATAATGGAGAATATTGCTGTCCTAGCTTGAGACCTTTGGTTAAAACAGAATACAATTTTATCAATGATGAGAATTTTAACCCACAAAAAACCACTACAAAAATCCTGCACACTGCTACTGAATTACCAGAACAAGAAGCCAAAATTTAATTTATGGTCTCCAACTCAGCACGTTGTTTTTTGGAAAGGGGAGACCTCGTAGCTTTAGTTGTTTCCCCCGACCAACTCCTAGAAAACATTCACAAAGCTGCTTGCTTGCAAATTATACATGAAATAAAACTCACTGCTGGCTATAAATCACCTGTGCAATTAAATATTAAACAATATCCTCTTCCTTCTGGTGCCAAAGAAAGGATCAAACCGGTTTTACAGGATTTGAGAAACTTCCCTGTATGGCCAATCCAAAAACCCAAACCTGTCAATGGGGCTGTTTATCAATATATTCAATATCAATATATTAATCATCATAATCAATATATTGATGATCTCCTCCTTGTGGGAGAAGATGAAATACAAGTAGTGGGGGATGCCCAACAAAAAAATAATCTCCCATTTGGAAAGGCCTAACTTGCAAATTGCCTCAGAGAAAATTCAAAAACCTTCTTGGGAAGGGAATTTTTTGAAGACAGCCACTACTGGGACTGAAGGGGTGGCCCAGAAATCCTCAGTAACAGAAGGAACTGCAAAAAATCTGGCAATAACAGAAACTGAGAGCTTGGGCAGCAGCTACGACAAACCTGCCTCGGTAATTAAAGTCGCCTCTGCTTTCTCCTCCAGACAACCTTTGTTCACTAATTCTTTGTTCACTAATTCTTCGTTCACTAATGGTTCTGCTGAACAAATTCTTGCTGGGGGAGGGAGTGGATGTTGGGTTGGGGCGCTGATGGTTGTTTGGAGTGTTTTCCAGCTTGAAGTGAGGAGTGCCTCCTTTGTTTGCAGCTACACTGACTCTCATCCCGTGTTTAAAGGAGTTACAGAGTGGCTCCTTTTTGGCAGAGAAATGAGTGGGAATTTAACAAAATTCCACTCTGCTGGATAGTTCCATCATTTTAACCTCCTGCCTCCTTGTGGCAGATTCTGTTGTGCTTATTTTTCAGAGAATAATACCATAGATGGTGAAGATTAATTGCTGAATCCCTCATCAAACCTGTATACAGTTACAGCACAGGAACATACAGCTGTGGTTTAATTTTGTGAAGATTCAAAATCAAAATTGAACTGTTGTACAATTTTCCCATAAAATTATGTGTGGTAAAAACAATATAAAATACTGAGGAGAGCTTGATGTTAATGTTGTAACACCTCTACCCAACCACATGCTATACTGAGATTGAAAATTTTTTGAAATTGGACCTTGGAAAATTCGGAAAACTGGCCAGCAACAAATATTGTTTAATCTGGCATGGTCTTTTAGACAGGTCAAATTGCCAATGCAAAACAATGTCTCAGTAATTCAGGCAGCTTGTTCACCTTTTCTAGGGATGGACAACCTGGCAGCAAAAGAAGGATCCTTTCAAGAACAAACAAGAGACATAACTGGTGTTGTGGGAACAAGATTGGGAATTTTGAATAGTATTGATTTAAAAGTAATAATGAATAAATTGTCTAGCATTTCTTTAGCTCTCTGCTGTATCCAGGTTTAATTGTGGATGCAGTCAGCTGCTGCCTCAATTATATGAGACTTCGAGGAAAACACTTTTCCTACTGAAATTCGAAGAATAATTTGGAATAATGCCGATGATTTTGAAAAATAATTCCAATCCTGGGTGAAACTACTACCCACATAAACACTTTGCACTGACCATATGCAGTGCTTCAGTACATTCAATATTCCCTGTCACTGCACTAGGGCTGAATCATGATGCAGTTATTCTCTGTCCTTTCAGCATAGAGAACGAGCCTGACAAATTGGTGAAAAGTAACAAACTATTAATTTGGAAACTTGCATTGTCTGGGAACAACAAGGATTTATCTGTGAAAGTATTGCAATCAGAGCTCAAGATATTTGCTTAGACACAGAACAGAATGTCTGTAACTTTGGAAGTTATCCAAAGGAGATTCCTGAAAGCGCTGCTAGGGTATATGGGCAATGGGTCTGCATGCTTTAGAACTGCCTGTGATAGTATTTTCATAGAAGATTTTGGTAGTGAGTACTAAAAATCATTTAAATTTTCTCGTGCCTGTAACTTTTACCAAAATTGCTAGTTTTAAAATTTCCTTATTTTAATCTGTGCTCCATTTTAAAACGTAAATTAATCATTTGATTTGCAATTTGAAAATTACTTTCAAAAATTACCCTCTCTGGCACTCAGTAAATTGCATTATTGGCTCTCTCTGCTAAGCAAAACCTGAGTTTCTGGATTTCGTTCTTTGCACCCTGGGGCCGGTGGCGGAAGGGCTGACCACACGCTGGGGCGGATGCGGGCGGGCAGGAGGGAGCCGATGCCGGAGCCGGCCGGGGTTCGAGGAACCGAATGAAAAATCCAAAACCGGGGAAACGGGGGAGAAAATCGGAGACAGAACCGGGACGGAACCGGAATGCAAAATCCAAAACCGGGACAGAACTGAGGATAGAACTGGGGACAGAACCAAGGACAGAACCGACAGAACCGAATGTAAAATCCAAAACTGGGGACAAAACCGAGAGAAAAATCGGGGACAAAAATCGGGACAAAACCGACAGAACCAGAGACAGAACCTGGACAGAAACCGAGAGAGAACCAGGAGACAGAAACGGGATAGGAACTGAACAGAACCGACAGAACTGAACAGAAACCGGAGGGGAGGAAAAATCACTACCAAAAATATTACTTAATTAATTAAAATAATAAATAATAAATGATAAATAATCTATAATAATAAATGATAACTAATAACTAATAAAGAAAAAATATTAAATAATAAAAAATAATAAATAATAAATACCAGCAATAAATGATAATATATATTAAATAATAAATAATAAATAAATAGAAAAAAATTAAAATAGAAAATGGGAAATGGGAAATGGAAATAGAAAAAAAAGAAAAGAAAAATAAAATAGGAATTGCAAAATAAAAACTAAATAAAAATATAAAAATAAAAATATAAATATAAATATAACATAAATATAAATATAAATATATTTTAAAAATTCAAAATAAAAATAAAATAAAAATAAACATAAAAACAAAAGTAACAATTTACTCATAAAATTAAAAATTAATTAATCAATCTTTTATTGAAATGCCAAGTGGCGTGGTACATACCGTCCCTGCCCTCACTTCCCGCGCCGCATCTTGTCGGGCAGCTCCCCGGAAGAAATCGTTGCACATCATGGCCATGCAGGCCAGGAATGTCACGTGACTCTGAAATCCACCTCGCTGTCGCTGTTGCAGTCCAGGCTGTTCATCAGCTGTGCTGCAAACTCGGCCTCGCTGGTTTGTTTCTGGGAAAAGTTGCAAAATCTCCGCTCACGCTCCCCACCCCCAAATTTGATTCCCGAATTTCTCGGATTTTCACTCACGCTTGAAACTCCTCGGCAGCTCCTTCCTGCAGCAGCTCCCTTGAGCTCGGCTTTGTTCAGCTTGAACTCACGCCGCCCTCGTTGCCCGAATATTTGTGGAAGGTGGAGACAACCACGGCCAGCGCCTGCTCCAGGGGACTCGCCATGCTCTGGGACAGCGTCAGGGACCAAACGCAAAAATCCGCCCAAAAACACACCTCAAACACCCCAAAAATACCCCCCCCCAAAACTGCCCCAAACTCAAAATCCTGCCTTGCTCCAGGGGACTCGCCACATGGTCTGGGGACAGCGGGTTAGGGACTGATGCGCAAACCCAAAAAAATCCAGCCTCCAAACTGCCCCAAAATCCATCCCAAAAAATGCTCTCAAAAATCCCCCACGCCCATGCCTCAAAACCAAAATCCCGCCCAAAACGCTTCAAACTCAAAACTCCTGCTCCACGCCATGGTCTGGGGACACAGGGGACAGCGTTAGGGGACCCCTGGGGACATGGGAAACTCAAAAATCCAGCCCAAACTGCCCCAAAATCTGGGCCCAAAACGCCTCAAAACTCTGGGCCACAAATCCAGCCTGCTGCCCCTGCAAACCGGACCTCCAAAAATCCCCTCCCCAAACCCGCCTCTAAATTCCCGGATTCCCAATCCCTCCCCTCCCCTCATTTCCTGGATCTCCACCTTCCCGAAACGCGGCCGGGCTGGAACTCCCAAAAGTGAGGAAAAATTTGATCGCTCTCGACCTGAGCCCTGCTACTTTCCTGATTCCACCCCGATCCCACCCAAAAAAGAGGAAAATGGGGAGTCCGCCCCAAAAATCGGGTGGCAGGGAAAGGGGCTCAGGAGGCTTTCCCAACCCTCGCATGATGTGAAATCCAAATTTCCAGCAGCGGGAATCACCCTGGGGGGGGGGTGGGAAACCCGGGGGAACATCTGGAGAACATCTGATGGGAGAAGAGAAACTTACCGAAAGTTCGGAGCAGCTCTGAGAAGGGGGAAGGCTTTGGGAGACGAGCTGCAGAGTAGGCGGCCCGGGAGGCTCCGGAAACCCCCCAAAAAGGAGAAAAAGGAGGAGAAAAGAGCCGCCAAAAAATGTTGGGAGGAGCAAAACGAGCCGCGTCGGGAGAGAGAATCCCCCGGAAATTTGGGTGGGATTTGCAGGGAATCCCCCCGGTGCTGCCGGGGACAGAGCCCGGAGGGTTCGGCTTGGTGCCGAGGGATTTTTTATGTGTGTGTGTGTTTTCCGGTCTCCCGGCAGCGATTTTTTGTTTGTTTGTTTGTTTGTTTTTTTTTTTTCGTTTTCCGGCGACGCCCCAAAGGCCCGTTGTGTAACAACGCAGGGGAGCGGCGAGGCACCGGAGCCGGGGAACGAAAATCACCCCGAGTGATCAGACGCGAAAAAAAAAACCCAGATCTGGAAAAACTCTCCGAGTGTCCCCCAGACCTTCTAAACCCCCTGAGTGTTCTCGTGTCTTGGAATAAAAACTCCAAGTATGTCCCCTGCAGACATGGAAAAACCTGTGATCTGGAAAAAAACAACCGGAATACTCAGTTCAGAAAAAAACTCCGGAGCGTCTCCCCAGACCTGAAAAAATCCCTCAGATCTGAAAAATCCGAGTGTCCCCTAAGTTTCTGATGCACTTTCCCCAGGACCTGGAAGGGATCACGAAATATTTTTGTGGAGCTCACAAAGGACCCGAAAGGGATCAGGAGCGACATCCAAGAGTTTGGTTTTGCTCGAACTCTGTCCAAAAATCCTCTGGGGTGGAAAAATGCCGGAGCCGGAGGAAAGTGTGAGTCACGTGCCGCGCCCGCGTGCGCGGCCACCGAGCCACGGAGCGCCGCGGAACGGAGAGGGAAACACAGAATTTTGGGGGAAAACACAGAATTTTGGGGAAAAACGCAGAATTTTCCGGGGAAAACACAGAATTTTGGGA
>JAPFBE010000697.1:0-32172 GCA_034336665.1 Luscinia megarhynchos | reverse complement strand
CTTCATCACTTGCTGCTGTCCAGGCCACTGGAAGAGGCCAGAACCATCTCAGGCCCAAAGAGGCTGGGAAGAGCACTGTGGTTGTGTTCCCAACCCTGGACATTGAAGTGGCATCAGAGGAGGAGTTAGTTCTGTTTAAGATACACATCTACACTCTGAAGCTGGAGAGGACAAGTATACCAAGAAAAGGGAAGACATTTGCAGCACTGTACTTCTCCAGTTCCTGATACCACCTCAAGTCTCTTCTGACAACTGCTTTCTAAGTGCTGCCTGAGAAACTTCTTCACATCTGCTTGTGTAATTGACTGCATCCTGTGGAATTTAGTCAAATCCCTACAAGAGTCAATGCTACAGCAGTGAAAATAGCCTTGTTCAGAGGGACTTCTTGCACAAGAATGTAGTGATAGGACAAGGGGGAATGGTTTCAAACTGACAGAGGGCAGGTTTTGATTAAATATTAGGAAGGAATACATGACTGTGAGGTGGTGAGGCACTGGAACCAGCAGCCCATAGGATCTGTGGATGTTCCATCCCTGAAATACTCAAGGCTTGACTGGATGGAGATATGAGTGACCTGGTCTGGTGGAAGGAGTCCTTGCCCAAGACCTAAGGGGCCTGACACTAGACTGTCCTAGAAAGCCCCTTCAAATCCAAACCAGTCCATGATTTGCGGATTATACTCCTGCACAATAGAGATGGAAGAGGAAAGAGAGATTTGCACAGAGACATGGCACAGAGCCTTTTTTCATTGATGTGATATTGTATTTTGTCTTGTCTAAATTTTCAGAATTTGTTCTACAGAACCAGAACAGCTGGAGGACATTCTGTGTATGACTCAACAAAAAGCAAACACCTCTGCTCAAGAAGACCCAGGTCATTGAATCTCTGCATATCTGTCTTTCATTCCTATCTCTTCCTCCTGGAGAAGTTCATCTCTTTTAAGCCAGAGGCTGCTGGACCCCCTCAGAGAGAAGAGGACACAAGAGCACAGGACATGCATTGATGAGCACAAGCCTTCCTCTGTTCCCTGAACCACCCCATGCACTGGGGATTCTGGACAAAGCTCATTTCACTTCCACACACACATGGTCCCCCCGCTCCCACAAAGTGAAGATGTGTCAGGATCCTCCACTCCTCCCAGCACAGCCAGTGCTCTTCCCAGCTCGCTGCTCAGCTTCCAGCTTTGCTCAGGACAGGGGTATTTCCATCACACAGATACTGCTGCAGCTTCACAAATTCGAAAAAATTTCCAAACACACCTGGAGTCATTCCAGTTGTTGAGAGTTTGTTCACTGCTTAAGATTACAGTGCAGTTCTCATCAGGCCCACCAGCTGGTTCTCCTTTTCGCCAGAACCTGGGACAGAGACAGGCTTGTTACTCCCCTGTGTCCACTGTAAAGCACTGCTGGAAAAGGCCACAGTGGGATGCAAGACTTGAAGGGAAGAGACAGAAATTCCCAGAGTGGGTTTGTGGGCAGAAGCAGTGCCCTTGCAGCCATTCCATATCCCACTGGCACCAGTGTCACATGGAAACCTGCCTCCTTCCTACAGCCTTCCAGCACAACACGGCCCTGCTCCATCCTGCTGGGGGGACCTGATCAACACCACTCATCCCAAGCACCTCACACCCAGCAGAGGCCCCTGTCAGCCTCCAGGGCAAGACACAGCAAGGACAGTCCTGGTGCTCTCTCCCTGTGCCCTGTCTCTTTCCCTGCATGTCAGCACAGGCCATTTTGTGCATACAAGTGAAGGGAAGGGAGGTCAGGCTGGGCTGGTCATCAGGATTCTCAAGGGTTCTTGCTGCCAGCAAGGTGAAGTTTTTTCTAGGCCTCCAGCCTAACTTTCGTGTCATAGGTAGTTAATTCATAAACAATATCCAGCACAGATGGGCCCTGGGAACCTGGTGTTCCTACACAGTCCAGTCCTGCTGTATCTTTGATGAGTCACAAGGAAGTGTGTTGACAGCCCCCTCTCATGTACCAGTAGATCCCTTCATATCTATCCTACTTCCTTTCCCTACCACGAGTCACACCAAACACTCTTCATCCAGAGATACTCACGCTGCTGTCACATTATATGGAGTCCTGTCCACCCACTGCCACTGGCCCTCCTTCTCCTCAAACAGACCGATGTAGAAATTCTCTCTTTTTGGAGATTGTTTTATCTGCTTGGAGAGGAATTCCTGGCAATCACAGAGAGAGTGCAATGTCCGTGAGATGCAGGAGAGAGCACAGAGATGCATCACGAGTCCCTGTGGGGTGGGGCAGGTGGCAGAGGGGAGCTGGTGCTGCAGAGATGCAGACAGGACATTCCCCCTCCCCTGCAGGACAAGGAGGGCTCTGACTCCCCTCCAGGGCCCAGCACTGTGTCTCTGCCTGCTGGCTCCCTCTCTCAGCCCTGGGCACCCACCTGCTCTGCCTTGCTGTTGATCACCACCAGCTGGGAGCCCATCCCAGTGCAGTTCTGCTCACTCTCAGTCCAGTTCATCTTATCATGGGACAGGAAATAGCAGCTTCTTTGAAACCTTCTCCAACCCTCTGGGCAGCACGTCCAGCCTCGGTCTGTGCAGAGAGAGGACAAAGAGATGAGGGCTACTAACAAGAGATGGTGATTGCAAAGATCCCAGTTTTCCAGGCACTATCCTCATGTCTACCTTACTGACTTTTCCTGTAAAAAACGGCTTGGAAAAACAGGGATAGGCCAGACATTTCTTCCCATTGCTTTGGGGTATGACCAATGAGCTTTGTGTACCCAAATCCGTGGTAATCCTTGTAAGTGGTCTCAGATCTCGACAAAGTTCTTTAGGTGATGTGGTTTGACTTGTCCTGGCACAGCCTCCTTGAGACCTTTAGCCCCAAAATGAGAGGGGACATTGTGAGCACTGACCTGAGCCTTGTGGCACTGCTGAGTCGCACTTCCACTCTGAGAACTGCTGCTGCAGGGCTCTGGGCTGCTCACTGCTGTGCCAGAAGAGAACCACTGCAAAGGGAGAGGAAAGGCAGCAGGATTACCCCTTCCTGCCAGCTCCTCACACAGCATCTCTGGCCCCTTGACTCTCCTGCCACCATTTCCCCACCAAGCATTGTCCCAGCTGTCACCTCTCCTGGCCCAAACCGGTGGCACAGCTGCCATTCCAGCCAGAAAGAGACCCTCTTCCAACTCAGACATCAGAAGGATCCCTGGAAGCACATCCCACTGAGGACATGCCACACACATGGCAGGATTGATCCCACCCAACCACAGCCACTCTGCCATGCACATTCCTACAGCCCAGCTGCCAGTCTACAAAGCAGCCTCTCACTGTCCCACTTTGTCTCTTCCTAAACTGCACATCAACAGCATTTGGAGGAGTCTCCCATCAGCTGGGCCTGTTCCACCAGCAACACACAGTCCAGGTGTAGGTAATCCTATCCAGCTGGAGCTGCTGAAACCAGGGGGGAGCACAAACTCCTAGGACTTCCTAGCTCCAGTTTATGGCCAATAATGCACTGTTGGTGACAGGCCACAGACACAATCACAAGGACTTACTAGGAGCCCAGACACTCAGGAGTATTGATTAGGAACTGATCAGGGTTTGTTTAAACATCCAAATGCCTATTTTCATCCATCACATTTAGAAATATTTTATTTATGAGCAGAACAATCCTAGTGGCTTCAGTGCCTGATTCATGCATTGCTGCAATGGAAAAATTCTCAGAGGAGATGGGCCAGGTCAATGCCTGACAGACCAGCCCCATTCCCAATAAAGGTGACCTTATCTCTACACAAAGATAAAGGATCAGAAGAGAGATGACTTTTGGTTCATTTCAGATGAGGGATTTGATCTGGTCTGGAACTGCTCATCCCTATGGGGATCCAAAAGGGTCAGAGTCTTCCTCAGATATCTGTCAAAGCTCTGTTTGCTCAGAGACACTGTTACTGCTTTAGCCTTCCAGAGGAAGCAGGGTAGGAAATCATTGGCTCATGGATCTCTGAAAACCCTTCCATCAGACAAGTGTTGTACAAGATCTCAGCTCATGCAGAGTGAGAGACTGAGAGCAAACTGCTCTGACAGCCTTGCTGCCACCACAGGCAGTTCTAAAACATTGCCAGTTTATCCAACAGATCTGCCTCATGCCCAGATGTTCAAATGATAGACTAAAACCTACAACTTTGTTCTCACAAAGTCGAGGCTGTGTGAAGAGGGATCTCTGACCTGTGCATTGGGGAAGGCCATTTGCCTTTCTGCAGAGGGTCTAGGATATGGGTTTTCCACCTGACCAAAGCAGTCCCCTGTGCCCTTCATCCCAAGGGAATTAAGATATCCTGGAACCCACCAAGGCAGAGGGTTAAAAAGGCAGATTTGATTGGAAGAACAAACATGAGGAAGACCCAGATGTTCAGCCAGGAGCAGCTTCTCTCTTCTGCTGGGGCTGAAAAACACAAAGCAAGAGTGAGCATGTCCCTGCCCAGAGGTGAGGACAGGATAACCCACGTGGCTCTGCACCCCAACATTCTGCTGGTCCCTTGTTGCAAGGACTGGGGAGCCCCACAGGTGCTGGAAACAGGTTCTGCTGCCTGTCACTAGCAGTGCTTCATAGTCACAGAGTACAGCAACACAGGGGCTGCCCTGAGGCTGCTTTTTTATTTCCTTTTATATTACAAGACCTGTCTGCATTCTGCCCAAACCTCACTCCTCTCTGTCCTGTCCAAACCTTCTTTGCCCTCAAGACATCTTCCTTTTTGCCTTCCATCACTCCTGTCTGTCACTGGATGCTCTTGCTGCATCTCCCTCTTATTCCTCTCTTTTTAGAGCTTCTTTCTCTCACTACCTGGATTTTGCCTCTGTACCCTGAGCCCCTTTCTGCAATGGCACAGTCCCCCAAAGCAGTGACTGCCCAGCTCAGGATGTGCACAGCCAGACACAAAAAAGGGACTGATTCCACAGGGGTAAAAGGCACTTGGCAGCTCTTGGGAGAGCTCTGGCTGGGTTGTGCTGTGAGACACCAAAGATGGGAACAGGGATTTGTGCTCAGTGTGATGCAGAGTGCTTTACCAGGGGAATCACAGAAGGATAGCACCCTTCATCCCCATTGTTTACAGACAAACCACTGAAGGGAATAGCAGGGTATGGTCTGCCTGGACTTCCACTTCCCCTGGCTCCAGGAAAAAGGACATCCTGCCAGCCTGGGCACTGCCAAGTTCCCATATCTCTTGCCTTGCTCTTGTCCTAAGCCCCATCACTTGAGAGGAGGCCAGGCACTGTCCCATGCCCACAACCCATCCCAGCCCCGTCTTTCCCCAACTCATTTGAAAGGAGGACAGAAATGAAGGAAGGTTTGGGGCTTACCTGCAGTTCCAGGACTGACTCTCCCTTGGTCATTCATCGTCTCTACAAGAGGATCACTCTTCTCCAGGGATCCCTGTTACCAGTGTGGCCACAAACACAGCCTCCTCCTGCACAGGGCACCTCCCACACTGCTGAGGAGCCTTCACAGGCTCTAATCTGATGAGCTGAAACAGCCATTTCCTGAGTGCATCCCACAGCATGACCAGATAGAGGAACTTCCATCATTGGCTTGCCAGAACATTTCACACAATATTCACTGCAACACAAACTCATTGAGACAAAGGAAAACAAATGAAAGCGAGCATCACTGCAGCTCACACAATCTCCCTTTGCACAGCTGTCACGGTGTGACTTGGGTTTGCCACCCTTAATATGTTTAATATTTTCTTAGAGACAGGACTTAGGAGTAGAGACAAGGCAGGCTCAAAACTCAAAAAGGTACAAGAAGAAATTTATTAATAACACAAAAAAAATTAGAATTCAGGATAAGATTTCTAGATTGTTCCCTCCTCCCCTTCATTCCACATTTCTTACCAACAACATACAGAGAACACTTCAGTCAGTTATACACTCAAATAATCAGTTCAGTTTACTTAAGAGAGAAAAGTCCTTTTTTTTAGTTATGGCTTAGGGAGTGTCTTCACAATCCACGTCCGCCCAGGGAAATATTGCAGATTATGACTCTCCTCCCATTCTTTCACAGTCCTTCCAGAGCTGTGCCGTGGGTTACGTTCCACACTTGGGGTATCACTTTTAAAGGCAGGCTGCCGATAAACAAAATTCTCTTCATCTCCTTCTCTATCAAATGTCTCTGTTCATATTCCAGTCCCAGAACAGAGAGAGCTCCATTTCCCCGAGGCAAAAAGTCTTCTACTCAAGCATCCAAACCTCCCCAAGTATATTTCACAGTTTAAAGGAATTTTAGTGTAGTCACAATCCTCTTAGCCCACAAAAAAAGGTTTTCAGCTACTTATCAGTTGCATCTTTTCAATCGCTTCCCATCAGGAACTTTATCTTTATTCCACTGACTTTTGTGTCTCCATGCTTCATTTCTTCTCACTCAGGGAAGCTCAGGAGATCGAGGATCTTATCCAGGCATAAAGAAGCTAGAACTGTATCCAGGTCACGAAGAAACAAACATGGGCAGCTGGAGGCCTCTTCTGCCATGTGCAGAGGCAAGGCAAGCTGAGCTGAGCCGGCAGGGCCGGGGCCATGTGCCCGGTGCCGGGGGCCACCAGGCCGCGGCCGCCCGGAGCCATGCAGTCGGGGGGACAGGGGGGCGGGGGGCCAGGACAACGCGGCTGGGCCGTGCCAGGCTCCCCCTGCCAAGCCCGGAGCCGGGCCAGGGCCGGTGCCCCAGCCAGAGGCCACCTCACCCCCGGGAGCCAGAAACCGAAAGACCGAGCAGCCAACCCGATCCACTGTGATTTGTGAAAGCAAAATAACCTTTCATTGGTTTCCCGAGCTGTCCATCACCAAATCAGCTCTCTGATTGGTGCCAGAAGCCCACAGAGGAAGCTCCCAGGAACGGTAGAGCCCCTCCCATTCCCCAGCCTCATGGAGCTGTCCCTGAGGCGAGTCCACCCGTCCCCCGAGCACGTGAAACCAACACAACAGCCTCAGGCAGTTTCACAGCTCGTCCATGGCCTTCCCTCTCTGCTGCCTGCTCTTTCCTGCTGAGGGTCCATGTGTGGGAAAATGCATACGCGGGCAGGTATATTTGGCATTTGCTAGCAAAAGCAAAGCCTGCAAAAGGGAACCAAAAATGACAGAAAATTCTACCTCTAACTCAGTCTAGGAAGTGCCTGTTTGCATCCTGAGCCCAGAAATGCAGAGCACAACAGACAACTAGCCAACACTGTTTTGATCAAATTCCCCTGAAAGAGAGAATGGAGCTTTGGGCAGAGGTGTTCCATATGCCTGTGTTTTGGGGTCTAGAGGCCAGAAAGGATCACTGCACTGTGCCAGATTCTCCCTGCATGACTGATCATGAAGTTTTCCTTGGTCTGGCATAAAAAATCGACAGCTTTTTTATTTGGTGATTCTTGCACTTCGCAAGGCCGCTCAAATGAAACTCCTGCCTGATAGTGTCCTAAGGATACCCACAAGGATAGAGAATTCCAACTGGATTTTTGCATTTTGGCTCTAGGAGCCACGAAAAGCATAATTCAACATAGCTCTTTGTGTAATGGAGAAGCAGAAGTGAGCTTTATTTAAAGAAACACTACACACATATATATAGGGTAGTATGTGCAAAACAGAATAGAAAAAGCTCATTGGTCCAAGCAGGCAACACCTCTTTGTAAACATGCTTTCTGCAAAACATCACGTAGTATACACGTCTCCAGCAGGTGTTTCATCATTGTTAAAACTTTTTGTCTTTGAGCAGGCAGAGAAACCCAAGGCTTCAAGGCTGCTTTTTCCCTGGTTCCCAGCAGTATCCAATGACACTGGATCTCACTGTCCTCTGAATAGACACAGATTGTACACTGCTCATAGCAATAGCACAGGCATTTCAGCTGCAGCATCAGAAGATCAGGGCATAGAACTGCTTACATGTGAGGACAAGCCTGAGCTCTCTGTAAAAGACATCCACTGATTCTGTTCTTTTGTGCACAACAGGCTGCAGGCACGACCAGAACCTCAATTTCTAAACATCTTTTTGTAAATAATGTTCACAAGCACTCTCCCCACATAAAAACACATTCACATGCCTTGTGCAATCTTCACTATCCCACCAGCCCCCCAATACAGTGCAGCTGCAAGAACACATCCCCTTTGTGGAAGCAGGGCTTCCCCTGGTCCCACACACTTCCCGCTGGCACAGGTAGGGTTCATGAGCATCCACACCTCTTCCAGCAGCCTGTGGAAGCACAGGTGAAAGCACAGGCTCACATTGTCACACTGCAGAGCTGTGGGTCTGTGCCTGCTGCACCCCTCAGTGCCATGAGTGAGGTCACCCAGAGCACTGAGCTGCCAGGGAGCTTCTTACGAGACAGAGGTGGTCAAGTTGCAGAGCACCCTGAGCTCAACAGCCACTTCCTTCCTTCCCACTTCTCTCTGCTCTCTCTCATACAATGTTCTTGCTTCATCTACACTTTGTTTTCACACTGTTTCTTGTGTGCCTCAGAAGCCTTTCCCTAATGCCCTGGTTACTGTTCAGCTGGTGGTCATGTTCTTCTTTAACAGCAGTGGTTTGTGGTAAATGCTCCCTCAAATGTTTGCAGCTATTCAATTCACACAGCTATTTGCATTTACACTCCTACTTCATCACTTGCTGCTGTCCAGGCCACTGGAAGAGGCCAGAACCATCTCAGGCCCAAAGAGGCTGGGAAGAGCACTGTGGTTGTGTTCCCAACCCTGGACATTGAAGTGGCATCAGAGGAGGAGTTAGTTCTGTTTAAGATACACATCTACACTCTGAAGCTGGAGAGGACAAGTATACCAAGAAAAGGGAAGACATTTGCAGCACTGTACTTCTCCAGTTCCTGATATCACCTCAAGTCTCTTCTGACAACTGCTTTCTAAGTGCTGCCTGTGAAACTTCTTCACATCTGCTTGTGTAATTGACTGTATCCTGTGGAATTTAGTCAAATCCCTACAAGTGTCAATGTTACAGCAGTGGAAATAGCCTTGTTCAGAGGGACTTCTTGCACAAGAATGTAGTGATAGGACAAGGGGGAATGGTTTCAAACTGACAGAGGGCAGGTTTTGATTAAATATTAGGAAGGAATTCATACATGACTGTGAGGTGGTGAGGCACTGGAACCAGCAGCCCATAGGATCTGTGGATGTTCCATCCCTGAAATACTCAAGGCCTGACTGGATGGAGATATGAGTGACCTGGTCTGGTGGAAGGAGTCCTTGCCCAAGACCTAAGGGGCCTGACACTAGACTGTCCTAGAAAGCCCCTTCCAACCCAAACCAGTCCATGATTTGCGGATTATACTCCTGCACAATAGAGATGGAAGAGGAAAGAGAGATTTGCACAGAGACATGGCACAGAGCCTTTTTTCATTGATGTGATATTGTATTTTGTCTTGTCTAAATTTTCAGAATTTGTTCTGCAAAACCAGGACACCTGGAGGACATTCTGTGTATGACTCAACAAAAAGCAAACACCTCTGCTCAAGAAGACCCAGGTGATTGAATCTCTGCATATCTGTCTTTCATTCCTATCTCTTCCTCCTGGAGAAGTTCATCTCTTTTAAGCCAGAGGCTGCTGGACCCCCTCAGAGAGAAGAGGACACAAGAGCACAGGACATGCATTGATGAGCACAAGCCTTCCTCTGTCCCCTGAACCACCCCATGCACTGGGGATGCTGGACAAAGCTCATTTCACTTCCACACACACATGGTCCCCCAGCTCCCACACAGTGAAGATGTGTCAGGATCCTCCACTCCTCCCAGCACAGCCAGTGCTGTTCCCAGCTCGCTGCTCAGCTTCCAGCTTTGCTCAGGACAGGGGTATTTCCATCACACAGATACTGCTGCAGCTTCACAAATTCGAGAAAAGTTCCAAAAACACCTGGAGTCATTCCAGTTGTTGAGAGTTAGTTCACCGCTTAAGATTACAGTGCAGTTCTCATCAGGCCCACCACTTGGTTCTCCTTTTTGCCAGAACCTGGGACAGAGACAGGCTTGTTACTCCCCTGTGTCCACTGTAAAGCACTGCTGGAAAAGGCCACAGTGGGATGCAAGACTTGAAGGGAAGAGACAGAAATTCCCAGAGTGGGTTTGTGGGCAGAAGCAGTGCCCTTGCAGCCATTCCATATCCCACTGGCACCAGTGTCACATGGAAACCTGCCTCCTTCCTACAGCCTTCCAGCACAACAGGGCCCTGCTCCATCCTGCTGGGGGAACTGATCACCACCACTCATCCCAAGCACCTCACACCCAGCAGAGGCCCCTGTCAGCCTCCAGGGCAAGACACAGCAAGGACAGTCCTGGTGCTCTCTCCCTGTGCCCCATCTCTTTCCCTGCATTTCAGCACAGGCCATTTTGTGCATACAAGTGCAGGGAAGGGAGGTCAGGCTGGGCTGGTCATCAGGATTCTGAAAGGGTTCTTGCTGCCAGCAAGGTGAAGTTTTTCTAGGCCTCCAGCCTTAACTTTCGTGTCATAGGTAGTTAATTCATAAACAATATCCAGCACAGATGGGCCCTGGGAACCTGGTGTTCCTACACAGTCCAGTCCTGCTGTATCTTTGATGTCTCACAAGGAAGTGTGAGGACAGCCCCCTCTCATGTACCAGTAGATCCCTTCATATCTATCCTACTTTCTTTCCCTACCAGGAGTCACACCAAACACTCTTCATCCAGAGATACTCACGCTGCTGTCACATTATATGGAGTCTTGTCCACCCACTGCCACTGGCGCTCCTTGTCCACAAACAGACCGATGTAGAAATTCTCTCTTTTTGGAGATTGTTTTATCTGCTTGGAGAGGAATTCCTGGCAATCACAGAGAGAGTGCAATGTCCGTGAGGTGCAGGAGTGAGCACAGGGAGGCATCAGGAGTCCCTGTGGGGTGGGGCTGGTGGCAGAGGGGAGCTGGTGCTGCAGAGGTGCAGACAGGACATTCCCCCTCCCCTGCAGGACAAGGAGGGCTCTGAGTCCCCTCCAGGGCCCAGCACTGTGTCTCTGCCTGCTGGCTCCCTCTCTCAGCCCTGGGCACCCACCTGCTCTGCCTTGCTGTTGATCACCACCAGCTGGGAGCCCATCCCAGTGCAGTTCTGCTCACTCTCAGTCCAGTTCATCTTATCAAGGGACAGGAAATAGCAGCTTCTTTGAAACCTTCTCCAGCCTTCTGGGCAGCACGTCCAGCCTCGGTCTGTGCAGAGAGAGGACAAAGAGATGAGGGCTACTAACAAGACATGGTGATTGCAAAGATCCCAGTTTTCCAGGCACTATCCTCATGTCTACCTTACTGACTTTTCCTGTAAAAAATGGCTTGGAAAAACAGGGATAGGCCAGACATTTCTTCCCATTGCTTTGGGGTATGACCAATGAGCTTTGTGTACCCAAATCCGTGGTAATCCTTGTAAGTGGTCTCAGATCTCGACAAAGTTCTTTAGGTGATGTGGTTTGACTTGTCCTGGCACAGCCTCCTTGAGACCTTTAGCCCCAAAATGAGAGGGGACATTGTGAGCACTGACCTGTGCCTTGTGGCACTGCTGAGTCGCACTTCCACTCTGAGAACTGCTGCTGCAGGGCTCTGGGCTGCTCACTGCTGTGCCAGAAGAGAACCACTGCAAAGGGAGAGGAAAGGCAGCAGGATTACCCCTTCCTGCCAGCTCCTCACACAGCATCTCTGGCCCCTTGACTCTCCTGCCACCATTTCCCCACCAAGCATTGTCCCAGCTGTCACCTCTCCTGGCCCAAACCAGTGGCACAGCTGCCATCCCAGCCAGAAAGAGACCCTCTTCCAAGTCAGACATCAGAAGGATCCCTGGAAGCACATCCCACTGAGGACATGCCACACACATGGCAGGATTGATCCCACCCAACCACAGCCACTCTGCCATGCACATTCCTACAGCCCAGCTGCCAGTCTACAAAGCAGCCTCTCACTGTCACACTTTTTGTCTCTTCCTAAACTACACATCAACAGGCATTTGGAGGAGTCTCCCATCAGCTGGGCCTGTTCCACCAGCAACACACAGTCCAGGTGCAGGTAATCCCATCCAGCTGGAGCTGCTGAAACCAGGGGGGAGCACAAACTCCTAGGACTTCCTAGCTCCAGTTTATGGCCAATAATGCACTGTTGGTGACAGGCCACAGACACAATCACAAGGACTTACTAGGAGCCCAGACACTCAGGAGTATTGATTAGGAACTGATCAGGGTTTGTTTAAACATCCAAATGCCTATTTTCATCCATCACAATTAGAAATATTTTATTTATGAGCAGAACAATCCTAGTGGCTTCAGTGCCTGATTCATGCATTGCTGCAATGGAAAAATTCTCAGAGGAGATGGGCCAGGACAATGCCTGACAGACCAGCCCCATTCCCAATAAAGGTGACCTTATCTCTACACAAAGATAAAGGATCAGAAGAGAGATGACTTTTGGTTCATTTCAGATGAGGGATTTGATCTGCTCTGGAACTGCTCATCCCCATGGGGATCCAAAAGGGTCAGAGTCTTCCTCAGATATCTGCCAAAGCTCTGTTTGCTCAGAGACACTGTTACTGCTTTAGCCTTCCAGAGGAAGCAGGATAGGAAATCATTGGCTCATGGATCTCTGAAAACCCTTCCATCAGACAAGTGTTGTCCAAGATCTCAGCTCATGCAGAGTGAGAGACTGAGAGCAAACTGCTCTGACAGCCTTGCTGCCACCACAGGCAGTTCTTACACAGCCAGTTTATCCAATAGATCTGCCTCATGCCCAGATGTTCAAATGATAGATTAAAACCTACAACTTTGTTCTCACCAAGTCGAGGCTGTGTGAAGAGGGATCTCTGACCTGTGCATTGGGGAAGGCCATTTGCCTTTCTGCAGAGGGTCTAGGATATGGGTTTTCCACCTGACCAAAGCAGTCCCCTGTGCCCTTCATCCCAAGGGAATTAAGATATCCTGGAACCCACCAAGGCAGAGGGTTAAAAAGGCAGATTTGATTGGAAGAACAAACATGAGGAAGACCCAGATGTTCAGCCAGGAGCAGCTTCTCTCTTCTGCTGGGGCTGAAAAACACAAAACAAGAGGGAGCATGTCCCTGCCCAGAGGTGAGGACAGGATAACCCACGTGGCTCTGCACCCCAACATTCTGCTGGTCCCTTGTTGCAAGGACTGGGGAGCCCCACAGGTGCTGGAAGCAGGTCCTGCTGCCTGTCACTAGCAGTGCTTCATAGTCACAGAGTACAGTAACACAGGGGCTGCCCTGAGGCTGCTTTTTTATTTCCTTTTATATTACAAGACCTGTCTGCATTCTGCCCAAACCTCACTCCTCTCTGTCCTGTCCAAACCTTCTGTGCCCTCAAGACATCTTCCTTTTTGCCTTCCATCACTCCTGTCTGTCACTGGATGCTCTTGCTGCATCTCCCTCTTATTCCTCTCTTTTTAGAGCTTCTTTCTCTCACTACCTGGATTTTGCCTCTGTACCATGAGCCCCTTTCTGCAATGCCCTGTCCCCCAAAGGAGTGACTGTCCAGCTCAGGCTGTGCACAGCCAGACACACAGAAGGGATTGTTTCCACAGGGGTAAAAGGCACTTGGCTGCTCTTGGGAGAGCCCTGGCTGGGTTGTGCTGTGAGACACCAGAGATGGGAGCAGGGATTTGTGCTCAGTGTGATGCAGAGAGCTTTACCAGGGGAATCACAGAAGGATAGCACCCTTCATCCCCATTGTTTACAGACAAACCACTGAAGGGAATAGCAGGGCATGGTCTGCCTGGACTTCCACTCCCCCTGGCTCCAGGAAAAAGGACATCCTGCCAGCCTGGGCACTGCCAAGTTCCCATATCTCTTGCCTTGCTCTTGTCCTAAGCCCCATCACTTGAGAGGAGGCCAGGCACTGTCCCATGCCCACAACCCATCCCAGCCCTGTCTTTCCCCAACTCATTTGAAAGGAGGACAGAAATGAAGGAAGGTTTGGGGCTTACCTGCAGTTCTAGGACTGACTCTCCCTTGGTCATTCATCGTCTCTACAAGAGGATCACTCTTCTCCAGGGATCCCTGTTACCAGTGTGGCCACAAACACAGCCTCCCTCCTGCACAGGGCACCTCCCACACTGCTGAGGAGCCTTCACAGGCTCTAATCTGATGAGCTGAAACAGCCATTTCCTGAGTGCATCCCTCAGCATAACCAGATTGAGGAACTTCCATCATTGGCTTGCCAGAACATTTCACACAATATTCACTGCAACACAAACTCATTGAGACAAAGGAAAACAAATGAAAGAGAGCATCACTGCAGCTCACACAATCTCCCTTTGCACAGCTGTCACGGTGTGACTTGGGTTTGCCACCCTTAATATGTTTAATATTTTCTTAGAGACAAGGCAGGCTCAAAACTCAAAAAGGTACAAGAAGAAATTTATTAATAACACAAAAAAATTAGAATTCAGGATAAGATTTCTAGATTGTTCCCTCCTCCCCTTCATTCCACATTTCTTACCAACAACATACAGAGAACACTTCAGTCAGTTATACACTCAAATAATCAGTTCAGTTTACTTAAGAGAGAAAAGTCCTTTTTTTTAGTTATGGCTTAGGGAGTGTCTTCACCTTCACAATCCACATCCGCCCAGGGAAATATTGCAGATTATGACTCTCCTCCCATTCTTTCACAGTCCTTCCAGAGCTGTGCTGTGGGTTACGTTACACACTTGGGGTATCACTTTTAAAGGCAGGCTGCCGATAAACAAAATTCTCTTCATCTCCTTCTCTATCAAATGTCTCTGTTCATATTCCAGTCCCAGAACAGAGAGAGCTCCATTTCCCCGAGGCAAAAAGTCTTCTACTCAAGCATCCAAACCTCCCCAAGTATATTTCACAGTTTAAAGGAATTTTAGTGTAGTCACAATCCTCTTAGCCCACAAAAAAGGTTTTCAGCTACTTATCAGTTGCATCTTTTCAATCTCTTCCCATCAGGAACTTTATCTTTATTCCACTGACTTTTGTGTCTCCATGCTTCATTTCTTCTCACTCAGGGAAGCTCAGGAGATCGAGGATCTTATCCAGGCATAAAGAAGCTAGAACTGTATCCAGGTCACGAAGAAACAAACATGGACAGCTGGAGGCCTCTTCTGCCACGTGCAGAGGCAAGGCAAGCTGAGCCGAGCCGGCAGGGCCGGGGCCATGTGGCCGGTGCCGGGGGCCACCAGGCCGCGGCCGCCCGGAGCCATGCAGTCGGGGGGACGGGGGGGCGGGGGGCCAGGACAACGCGGCTGGGCCGTGCCAGGCTCCCCCTGCCGAGCCCGGAGCCGGGCCAGGGCCGGTGCCCCAGCCAGAGGCCACCTCACCCCCGGGAGCCAGAAACCGAAAGACCGAGCAGCCAACCCGATCCACTGTGATTTGTGAAAGCAAAATAACCTTTCATTGGTTTCCCGAGCTGTCCACCACCAAATCAGCTCTCTGATTGGTGCCAGAAGCCCACAGGGGAAGCTCCCAGAGACAGGAGAGCCCCTCCCATTCCCCAGCCTCATGGAGCTGTCCCTGAGGCGAGTCCACCCCTCCCCCGAGCACGTGAAACCAACACAACAGCCTCAGGCAGTTTCACAGCTCATCCATGGCCTTCCCTCTCTGCTGCCTGCTCTTTCCTGCTGAGGGTCCATGTGTGGGAAAATGCATACGCGGGCAGGTATATTTGGCATTTGCTAGCAAAGGCAAAGCCTGCAAAAGGGAACCAAAAATGACAGAAAATTCTACCTCTAACTCAGTCTAGGAAGTGCCCGTGTGCATCCTGAGCCCAGAAATGCAGAGCACAACAGACAACTAGCCAACACTGTTTTGATCAAATTCCCCTGAAAGAGAGAATGGAGCTTTGGGCAGAGGTGTTCCATATGCCTGTGTTTTGGGGGCTAGAGGCCAGAAAGGATCACTGCACTGTGCCAGATTCTCCCTGCATGACTGATCATGAAGTTTTCCTTGGTCTGGCATAAAAAATCTACAGCTTTTTTATTTGGTGATTCTTGCACTTCGCAAGGCCGCTCAAATGAAACTCCTGCCTGATAGTGTCCTAAGGATACCCACAAGGATAGAGAATTCCAACTGGATTTTTGCATTTTGGCTGTAGGAGCCTCGAAAAGCATAATTCAACATAGCTCTTTGTGTAATGGAGAAGCAGAAGTGAGCTTTATTTAAAGAAACACTACACACATATATATAGGGTAGTACGTGCAAAACAGAATAGAAAAAGCTCATTGGTCCAAGCAGGCAACACTTCTTTGTAAACATGCTTTCTGCAAAACATCACGTAGTATACACGTCTCCAGCAGGTGTTTCATCATTGTTAAAACTTTTTGTCTTTGAGCAGGCAGAGAAACCCAAGGCTTCAAGGCTGCTTTTTCCCTGGTTCCCAGCAGTATCCAATGACACTGGATCTCACTGTCCTCTGAATAGACACAGACTGTACACTGCTCATAGCAATAGCACAGGCATTTCAGCTGCAGCATCAGAAGATCAGGGAACAGAACTGCTTACATGTGAGGACAAGCCTGAGCTCTCTGTAAAAGACATCCACTGATTCTGTTCTGTTGTTCACAACAGGCTGCAGGCATGGTCAGACCCTACATTTCTAAACATCTTTGTGTAACTAATGTTCACAATCTCTCTCCCCACATAAAAACACATTCACATGCCTTGTACAATCTTCACTATCCCACCAGCCCCCAGGAAGTGCAGCTGCAGGAACACATCCCCTTTGTGGAAGCAGGGCTTCCCCTGGTCCCACACACTTGCTGCTGGACACGTAGGGTTCATGAGCATCCACACCTCTTCCAGCCGCCTGTGAAGCACAGGTGAAAGCACAGGCTCACATTGTCACACTGCAGAGCTGTGGGTCTGTGCCTGCTGCACCCCTCAGTGCCATGAGTGAGGTCACCCAGAGCACTGAGCTGCCTGGGAGCTTCTTACAGACAGAGGTGGCCAAGTTGCAGGGCACCCTGAGGTCCATGGCCACTTCCTTCCTTCCTTCCCACTTCTCTCTCTTCTCTCTCTTACCCGTGTTCTCGCTTCATATGAACTTTGTTCACACTGTTTCTTGTGTGCCTCAGAAGCCTTTCCCTAATGCCCTGGTTACTGTTCAGCTGGTGGTCATATTCTTCTTTAACAGCTGTGGTTTGGGGCAAATGTCCCATCAAATAGTTGCAGCTATTCAATTCACACAGCTGTTTGCATTCACACTCCTACTTCATCACTTGGTGCTGTCCAGGCCATCTGACCTAATTGAAGTGGGATGGATAAGGCTGGAGAGGGTTCCAAGTACAAAGAACAGCAAGTGTGCTCGTGTTCAGAAAGGAACTTGCTGGAGGATGTTCTCCCTCACTGTTTGATGGCAGATTCTCCATCAGCCTGAATCCCCTGAGCAGTCCTGCTTCCCACTTTTCTTGAATTCCAAATGATTTGGAGGGAAAGACTTACCTGCAACAATGACATAAGGGCAAACAGCCTGGAAGAAATACTATCAAAGCCAAAGGCAGAAAGCAAAGGAGAAGTGCTGGCAGCAGGGACAGTACAGGAAGAGAGAATTAATGCCAGAGAAAGTTGTATCCACTGGGCCTGGTTACTTTGCCCTCTCACAGCCTGAAAACCAGCACCACAGCCCTGAGCCCCAGCAGTGTGTGAGGGCAGCTCACAGAGGTAGCTTTCAGGTTCTGCAACTCGTGCTGCAGTTTCTGAGCTTTGTTTCCAGCAGTAAAGTGAAAACAAACCAGGATGGGACTGTAGGTTTCTTTTCATGGAGCTTTGTGAGACAGGTTATGGAAGACCCAAGGATGAAATGGGCTCTGCTGGCTCTCACTCTCTGCAATGAGGCTGAGCTGCTGGGGATGTAGAGGCTGAGGTCCACTTGGTCTGCAGTCATTCTGACATATTTGGGATTGAAAATATTGTCAGTCCTTGCAGGGCATGATGAGCTCCAGGATATAGGTTCTCATGGCTCAGAGGGATATGGAGACAAACACTTCCGGACCCTGATTCATCCCAAACTCCCAGGATGAATCACCCTTGTTCTCCTCCTGCTCTATTCCCACAGGCATCAGTCCTACATGGAATCCTGTCTTCTTCCTACAGCCAAGGTGAGAGGGCCGTGTCCAGACTCAGCAGGAGCTGCTGCTCACTGCAGGCTGACCCCAGGAGTGGACACCCAGCAGAGGGGCCTGCTGGTCAGCTCTGTCCTTCAGGGGCTGAGCACCTTCAGCTGGCTTCACCACAGCAGGCCTGACCCTCCTGTGCTGGCATGGCTCTGGGCTGGAGGAGGGAAGACAGGAAATCTGCTCCTTGTCCTGCCTGTGTGCTAAGAGTTATTGCAGAGGGGAGGCATAAAGGGGAGTCCTGCATGGCAAAAGCCAGAAAGGTTTGGGAATGGTGGTGAAGACCCCAGACAAGGCAGGCCTGTGCAGCCAGGGACAAGGCCAGCAGCCCAGGCTGGTGTTGGGAGAAGCTGTGCACTGCAGAGCCTGGTTTCTAGGTCAGGATGGAGAAACCCTCACTCGCGGCATCACATTGTATAGGTGTAAACAAACATTTTTTCTGCTCTCAGGATTTCATCCTGCTGCAGCCAGGGAGGGAGAACAGGAGCAGGCAGCTGTTTGAGTTGGGATCAGTGCTTTCTGCCTGTGCTGATTTGTGTGGTTTTTTGCATGTACACATCCTCTTTCTTCCCTATGTCCCTGGATATCTACATACTGTCCCTGTGTGCTGTGTCTCACTGCTGCCTCAAGCTGTGCATGTGGATCTGCAGCCAGCACACACTGCTGTTCATACAACTGCTCCCACCGCATTAGCAAGCCAAATCTCCTGGGCACCTTGGCTCCAGTACGAATTCCCCTCTCTCTCTGAGACACAGGGAGAGGATTCACTTTCATAGGAAGGACAGAGGAGCACAGACAGAAATCGTACACCCAGTTTCATTTCTGATGGGGCGCTGGCACTGTTTGGTCAGGGCACTTTAGGCACTTGGTGTCTCCTGAGGAAAGAGAATTGAGGACATAGGAGACAGGACGTGGGAAGAGATGGATCAAGGAAGATCCATGGTGTCCAATGATCTACAGCAGGACATGAAGGCAATTCAACAGGCAGTGATGCTCTGGATGGGATGTCACGTGCAGCAGGAGCCCTGTCTCTTCAGCCTCTTCTGCAGCATGATCAGGCCTGGGCAGACATGCCATTACAGGCACCACTGAGGATTTGGCTTTGCAGGAGTGCTGCTGCCTCAGGTGAGCCTGGGATCAGCTGTGAGTCAGGAAGAGGACTTTTTCCTCCAGGTGGCTCTGAAGGCCCAGTGGGGATTGTTTCTCCCATGGCAGCAAGTGCAAATAGAGGGCCACAAAGAGGAAGGCAATGAGGACAGACACTGAGGGTTGGAGCATAAGCATAAAAGAACTGGGATTGTTCAGCATGGGAAAGAGGAGATTCCAAGCTGGTCTTATAGCAGCCTTCCAGAAGAATTCCTAGAAGAAGGCTGGAGAGGGAGTTTTTACAAGGGCATGCAGTGATAAGGCAAAGGGGAACGGCTTTTAACTGGAAGAGTGCAGGTTTAGAGTAGTTATTAGGAAGAAATTCTTTTCTATGAGGGTTGTGAAACACTGGCACAGGCTGCCCAGGGAAGCTGTGCATAGCCCATCCCTGGAAGTGTTCAAGGCCAGGCTGGATGGGGCTTTGAGCAACCTGGGATAGAGGAAGTGTCCCTGCTCAAGACCTAGAGGTTGAAAATATGATCCTTAAAGGTTCCATACAACCCAAACCATTCCATGCTTCTAGGACTATAAATCTTCAGCTTAGATATGGGGACAAAAGAGGTGCAGAAACATGGCACAGACCCTTATTTCATTGGTCTGATATTGTATTTTGTCTTGTCTAAGATTTCAGATTTTGTTAAGCAAAACCAGGACAACTAGGGGACTTTCTGTGTGTGACTCAACAGAAAGCAAACACCTCTGCTCAAGTGACCAAGGACATTGAAACTCTGGATATCTGTCTTCCATTCCAGTGTCTTCCTCCTGGAGAAGTCCATCTGTTTTCAGCCAGAGGCTCCTGGACCATGTCAGAAAGAATAAGAGACAAGAACACAAGACAAACTCCAATGTGCCTGAGCCCTTCCTGTGTTCCCAGAGCCACCCCATGTACTGGGGATGTTTGACAATGCTCATTCACTTCCACACACACATGGTCCCCTTCCACACAGTGGAGATGTATCAGGATTCCCCACCCCTCCCAGCACAGCTGTTACCAGTTCGCTGCTCAGCTCCCAGCTTTGCTCAGGACAGGGATGTGTCCATCACACAATTATTGCTGCAGCTTCACAAATTCGATTATAGTCCCTATATGATGGGACATCATTCCATTTGTTGACTGTTTTTTCAGGACGATGGATTACAGTGCAATTCTCATCACAGCTGCTTGTTTCTCCTTTTCGCCAGAACCTGGGACAGAGACAGGTTTGTTACTCTCCTGTGTCCACTGTGAAGCACTGCTGGAAAAGGCCACAGTGGGATGTAAGAATTGAAGGGAAGAGACAGAAATTCCCAGAGTGGATTTGTGAGCAGAAGCAGTGCCCTTGCTGCCATTCCATATCCCACTGGCACCAGTGTCACATGGAAACCTGCCTCCTTCCTACAGCCTTCAGGCACAACAGGGCCCTGCTCCATCCTGCTGGGGGAACTCATCACCACCACTCATCCCAAGCACCTCACACCCAGCAGAGGCCCCTGTCAGCCTCCAGGGCAAGACACAGCAAGGACAGTCCTGGTGCTCTCTCCGTGTACCCCATCTCTTTCCCTGCATTTCAGCACAGGCCATTTTGTGCATACAAGTGCAGGGAATGGAGGTCAGGCTGGGCTGGTCATCAGGATTCTGAAGGGTTCTTGCTTGCCAGCAAGTTGAAGTGTTTTCTATGCCTCCAGCACTTACTTCCATGTCATGTTCATAACCAATATCCAGCACAGATGGGCCATGGGAACCTGGGCCATGGGCCATGGTGTCCTACACAGCCCAGTCGTCCTGTAACTTTGACCTCTCAAAAGGAAGTGTGGGGACAACCCCCTCTCATGCATCACATCTGTCCTACTTTCTTTCCCTACCACGAGTCACACCAAACACTCTTCATCCAGAGATACTCACGCTGCTGTCACATCATATGGAGTCTTGTCCACCCACTGCCTACGGCCCTCCTTGTCCACAAACAGACCGATGTATAAATCCTTTCTTTGTGGTGGTTGTTTTATCTGCTTGTAGAGGAATTCCTGGCAATCACAGAGAGAGTGCAATGTCCGTGAGGTGCAGGAGTGAGCACAGAGATGCATCAGGAGTCCCTGTGGGGTGGGGCTGGTGGCAGAGGGGGCTGGTGCTGCAGAGGTGCAGACAGGACATTCCCCCTCCCCTGCAGGACAAGGAGGGGCTCTGACTCCCCTCCAGGGCCCAGCACTGTGTCTCTGCCCGCTGGCTCCCTCTCTCAGCCCTGTGCACCCACCTGCTCTGCCTTGCTGTTGATCACCACCAGCTGGGAGCCCATCCCAGTGCAGTTCTGCTCACTCTCAGTCCAGTTCATCTTATCAAGGGACAGGAAATAGCAGCTTCTTTGAAACCTTCTCCAGCCCTCTGGGCAGCACGTCCAGCCACGGTCTGTGCAGAGAGAGGACAAAGAGATGAAGGCTACTAACAAGACATGGTGATTGCAAAGATCCCAGTTTTCCAGGCACTATCCTCATGTCTACCTTACTGACTTTTCCTGTAAAAAATGGCTTGAAAAAACAGGGATAATTCAGACATTTCTTCCCATTGATTTGGGGTATGACCAATGAGCTTTGTGACCCCAAAGCCATGGTAATCTGTGTAAAGTGGTCTCAGATGTCGACAAAGTTCTTTTGGTGATGTGGTTTGACTTGTCCTGGCATAGCTCCCTTAAGGCCTTTAGCCCCAAGGAAGAGGGGACATTGTGAGCACTGACCTGTGCCTTGTGGCACTGCTGAGTCGCACTTCCACTCTGAGAACTGCTGCTGCAGGGCTCTGGGCTGCTCACTGCTGTGCCAGAAGAGAACCACTGCAAAGGGAGAGGAAAGGCAGCAGGATTACCCCTTCCTGCCAGCTCCTCACACAGCATCTCTGGCCCCTTGACTCTCCTTCCACCATTTCCCCACCAAGCTTTGTCCCAGCTGTCACCTCTCCCAGCCAGAAAGAGACCCTCTTCCAAGTCAGACATCAGAAAGATCCCTGGAAGTGCATCCCACTGAGGACATGCCACACACAGGGCAGGATTTATCCCACTCAACCACAGCCTCTCTGCCATGCACATTCCAACAGCCCAGCTGCCAATTTACAAAGCAGTCTCTCACTGTTTTTCTCTTTTTAAACTACTGTCCTGGTTTGAAAGACAGGTGTATGGTAAGGATATGATCTATCCATTGAATGCTATGCTTAATGGCCCCAGGTGTTGATAAGGTTGTTCTTGAAATGAGTTCCATTGTCTGATTTGATTCTCTCAGGGGTATTATGCCTTCAAATGACTTGCTTTTCCAGGCCTAAGATGGTGTTCTGAGCAGTGGCATGGGGCACAGGGTAGGTCTCCAAACATCCAGTGGTGGCTTCCACCATGGTCAGCATGTAGCGCTTGCCCTGGCGGGTCTGAGGCAGTGTGATGTAGTCAATCTGCCAGGCCTCTCAGTACTTATATTTGGACCGTCGCCCACCATACCAGAGGGGATGCACCCTTGGCTTGCTTGATGGCAGCGCACGTCTCACAGTCATGGATAACCTGAGAGATGCTGTCCATGGTTAGAGCCACCCCTCGGTCTCGTGCCCACTTATAGATGGCATCTCTGCCCTCATGACCTGAGGCACTATGGGCCCATCAAGCTAGGAAGAACTCTCCCTTGTGTTGCTAATCTAAGTCTGTCTTTGACACCTCTATCTTTCTAGCCTGATTTACTTCCTCATTTTGTTGGGTGTTCTTCATTAGCCCGATTTTTAGGGACATGGGTATCTACATGATGGACTTTCACAGGTAGCTTCTCTACCCGAGTGGCAATGTCTTTCCATTCATCAGCAGCCCAGATTGGTTTTCCTTTACGTAGCCAGTCAGCCTTTTTTCCACCTCTCCAGCCATACCCACAGGAGCATTGGCTATCATCCACGAATTAGTATAAAGGTAGAGCTTTGGCCACTTCTCTCTTTCAGCAATGATCAGGGCCAGCTTTGAGTTCAGCAAGTGGACTTCATCCACCTTCTCTTTCGGTAGCTTGTGCAACCTGTCATGTGGGACTCCATATGGCTGCTTTTGCCTTCTGCTTCATCTTCACGATGCGGCAGGAACCGTGGGTGAAAGGAGCATAGTATGCTTTGACTACTGACTGTTGGTTGTATGGTGGAACTTTTTCAGCCTGGGTCACTTGTTCCTGCTCCTCTTTGTCAGTGAGACCAATGTTTTCACTTTCTGGTCAGTTTGTAATTATCTCCAAAATCCCAGGGCGATTTGGGTTTCTAGTTCAGGAGTGCTGCATGATCCACTTGCTCCATGTGGCATCAGTGGCGTGGTGGCATAGTGGGTAGAGGGAGCCTTTCCTTTAAACATCCACCCCAGCACTGGTAATATGGGTGCCAGGAGGAGTTATGCTTCCATGCCAATCACCTCTGAGGCAGCTTGAACTCCTTCATAGGCAGCCAAGATTTCTTTCTCTGTGGGAGTGTAGTTGGCTTTGGACCCTCTGTAACTTTGGCTCCAGAATCCCACAGATCAGCCTTGGGTTTCACCAGTCACCTTCTGCCAAAGGCTCTATAACAAACCCATTCTTCCCAGCTCCAGAGTAAAGCACATTCTTACATCTGGTGCCGTCCTGACTGGGCCTAGGGCTACCGCAGGAACGATCTCCAGCTTGATCTGGACGAAGGCTTGGTGTTATTCAGGGCCCCAGTAGAAATCGTTCTTCTTGTGGGTGACTGTGGGAGTCCAGGGTGTTCCCCTGGCCTCCTTGGGGGTCTCAAAATCCCCCTGGCGAGAGTCTCAAATACCCCTGAATGAGACCCAGGTATCTCAGGTGCTGAATTCAAACTCTTGGGGGAAATTACCAACACAGAGGGAAGAGAAGCAAGCCCCAAAAATCAGTCAAGTGTAAATTAGACTGTTAGAATGTAGATAAATAGACTTTTGGGAATGTTTTTGATAAGGGACATGTGGCCAACATGGAGAATTTGGGGTGTGGTATACCTCTTCCTCCTTCTTCTCCTTGTCATCCATGCTGGGTGATATGCTTGCATTTTCAGATTGGATGGGGACAAAGCTGGACCGTTTAACAAAGTTGTGTTGTATTGGAAAGTTATTATGAATATCTAGTATGTAATTTAGACTATAAAAGATAAGTCCTGTCTCTGCCAGGCAGATTCCACCCTGGAGGCACGGCTGAACAGACCGTTGTTAGCGGGGCAAAGAATTCCTGAGATAAGAAATAATAAACAGTCCTTGAAGTCTCTGAAAAACCATCTCCTGCAGTCTCTCATCGATGGCTTAGGGAAAAACCTGGATTTAGACCATCTGCATATCCTGCTGGAGGTGATTCCAAGCCTAACGGGACACGCCAGGCAGCAACAGGTGACCAGGTAGAGAAGGCTCACAATCTGGCTGTACTCAGGAATGTGCATTCTCCAAGAACCTATGGCACCTAGGAAAGCTTGTGTTTCATTTTTGCTGGTCGGTGGAGACATTGCAGTGATTCTATTGGTGACCTCAGTGGGAATCTTATGCCGTCCATCTTGCCACTTCACTCCCAGGAACTGGATCTCCCGGGCAGGTCCTTTGACTTTGCTCTTTTTAATGGCAAAGCTGGCTCCCAGCAAAATCTGGATGACTTTCTCTGCTTTCTCAGATACCTCCATTGCCGTGTACCTTCACACAAGGATGTCATCGAGGTATTGCAGATGTTCTGGAGACTCACCCTTTTCCAGTGCAGCCTGGATCAGTCTGTGGCAGATGGTGGGGCTGTGTTTCCACCCCTGGGGCAGTCAGTTCCAGGTGTACTGCACACCACTCCAGGTGAAAGCAAACAGAGGCCTGCACTCTGTTGCCAAAGGAATGGAGAAAAATGCATTGGCAATGTCAATGGTGGCATACCACCTTGCTGCCTTGGACTCCAGCTCGTACTGGAGTTCCAGCATGTCCGGCATGGCAGCACTCAGTGGTGGAGTCATTTCATTCAAAGCATGATAGTCCACAGTCAATCTCCATTCTCCACCAGATTTTCACACAGGCCAGATGGGACTGTTGAAGGGTGAGTGGGTTTTGCTGACCACCCCTTGGCTCTCCAGTTCATGGATCATCTTGTGGATGGGGATCACAGCATCTCGATTTGTCCAGTACTGCCGGCAGTGCAGATGGCAATTCATACCTCTTACTCTTCCACCTTCAAGAGTCTTACTGCAAATGGTTTTCTGATAGTTCAGCAAGTTGTTCAACTGCTTAATGCTCTCTGTCGCTACAGCAGCTATTCCAAAAGCCCACCTGAAACCCTTTGGCTCGTTGTAATAGCCGTTCTAGAGGAAGTCTATGCCAAGAATACATGGAGCATCTGGGCCAGTTACAATTGAATGTTTTTGCCACTCCTTCCCTGTCAGGCTCACCTCAGCCTCCAGCATGTCAATTCCTGCGATATCCCCCATCACCTCTTGTGGAGATCCAAAAATAAGTTTTCCCAGCTAAGAATTGTAACCCCTGTTCTGTTCCCTAAGCCCTCTCACTGTCCGTTAACCCTTAGGTCATTCGCACCCTAATTCCCTGTTGGTCTTTTACCCTAGCCCACCCCTGTAGCACCCTGTATAATTTAGTAATTGGCCCCTAGGGCTTTCTCCGCCCTGCTTATCCCATGTACTTGAGCCTGGACCCTCCGAGCTCTGGGGCCTTTGTTCCCTGAAACCCAAACCATGCGTGGCTGAAATAAACATCTTTAAAACCCTGCAAAGGCCTTCCTGCTCTTTCACCCCAAGCAACATCATAAAAGCAACAAATGGCGCCCGAACAGGGACTCTTTTCCGTGAATGCATCTACATCAACCAGCCCAAGACTGACTTTTAATCTTACTATGGTGAGTTTGAAACTCTGCAGCACTTTTTGCTTTTTTCTCCTTTTACTCTCGCGTGCTGGGAAAAAACTTGGGGTGAAAAATGCCAGTAAGATACATGTGCTCACAGTGGGAACTTTATCTCCAATTTTAAAACATTCTTCGCTGCAGCAATTCTGAGTTTTTAAAGAAGGATTTAAAGCTTTTAGTTTGCTGGCTGTGTGAAAATTTTCCTTATGCTTCACAAGAATAATTTTTAAATGATGACTTTGTAGAAGAGGCTGCGGGAAAATTGCAAAGTGAACACATTTCAGTATCAAAAACTCTACGTTTGTTTATTTTAATTAGTCTAGGTGTTCAGCCTTTTAATAAATGTTTAAAAACTACTAAACCCCAGACAACCTCCTTCCTCTCGCAAGAAAACTTGTCTTCTTTATGCTTTCCCCTCTCCCGCACTGCACAATATGGCGACAACCGCGTGGCGCGGCAAGCGGAGCCCCCCTTCGCTCCGTTCTCTGAATCGCGCCCCTCCTCGCCTGTTCAAAATCCTGTCCCCGAGGCCACCCCGCCCCCCGAGCGGCCGTGTGGAGAAGCCGCCGCGGCAGAGAGACCGCAGTCCCGCTGCCGGGGCCTCTGCCGGGGCCGCTGCTGCCCAGGCGGTTCCAAAGCCAGAAGCAGCGGTCCAGCCTCAGAAGTTCTGCACCAAAAGCCACGCTCCCACCAGCAGCAGTGCGCCGCATCGCCCTCACACTTGCCACACTGCCCTCTCGCCAAAGCCGCCAAGAAAATAAGCAGAAGCAACCTGCCACGTGCCGCCCGCCCGCTGCACAGCCACGGCGCAGAGCCGCTGCGAGCCGGCCCCCCGCAGCACGGTCCAGCGCGTCCGGGGCTGCGGGCCGCCTCCCCGCCACGGAGCCCTGCCCACCCAGCGCCGCCGGCGCGTGGCGCATCACCCACGCAGAGCTGCCCGCACTTCTTTAACCCCACCGCTGCCTGCCCGCAACAAAATCAGCCCTGCCAGCACCAGCACGTAAAACAGCACAGCCACAAACACAATTTCACCAGCAAAAATAAAATCATCATTGCTAAAAAAGTTTTAGGAACAGTCAAATGGTTCAATGTAAAAAACAAATATGGATTCATCGCCCAAAATGATACAAATGAAGACATATTTGTCCATCAAACTGCAATCAAGAAAAATAACCCCAAAAAATGTCTCCGCAGTTTAAAACATAAAGAATTAGTGGAATTTGACATAGTACTAGGGAAAAAGGTTCCTCAAGCAACAAATGTTACTGGACCCAATGGATCTTCTGTGAAAGGAAGCATCTATGCACCAAACTGCAATTACTTTTCAGCTACTAAAAAACCTTGTCCTTTACACAACAACTAAAGCCAACAGCCTTCAAAGTACAGCAGCAACGCAAAAGAAAAAACAACACAAAAAAATCACTCACCTGTCCTACAACAAAACGTCTAATACTTCATTTGCAAAACCTGCCAAGCAAATAAGTGCCTTCCCCCCAATCCCTTTTGCCTCCCTATTTCCCTTCCTCTTTTCCCTTTACCTACTCACAAAGCAAGTCCTTTCAAAACTTCCCCAAAATCAATTACCCTTTTTTTACGTTCCCTCAAATACCTAACGCCCTTTTCCCTCCAACGTTTCCCTCCCACTGCCATGCTTCTCCCTACCTTTCCTACCCAAACACCAATCTGTATTCCCAAAAATCCTTTGTAATACAAAGGGGGGAATGATTTGGAGGGAGGGGGAGGAAAAAAAAAAATAAAAAAACCCCCAACAATTTTTCAAAGTAACAATTTTTGATTTTTCTTCAAAATTAATTTGTATTGAAAGTTCCAACAGCTACAGCACTTCCAATTTGCTGACAGCACCAAAGTGCCACTTCACACTGAAAAATTCCTGCCTCAGTTTCCCAACAAGCCACACTGACAAAACTTCACGTTTTTTCCTACCAGTTCCAAGATGCTTCAAAAATTCCTTTTTACACTAAGGACTCAAAAAAATAGCTTGCATTTCAAAAATTCTTTTATTTTGTGCTTTTAACTTACCTCAACCATTTTATTTAATATTCTTAAAAAAGCCTTCTTAATTAATAAAGAAAAGGGGAATTGTGGAGATCCAAAAATAAGTTTTCCCAGCTAAGAATTGTAACCCCTGTTCTGTTCCCTAAGCCCTCTCACTGTCCGTTAACCCTTAGGTCACTCCCACCCTAATTCCCTGTTGGTCTTTTACCCTAGCCCACCCCTGTAGCACCCTGTATAATTTAGTAATTGGCCCCTAGGGCTTTCTCCGCCCTGCTTATCCCATGTACTTGAGCCTGGACCCTCCGAGCTCCGGGGTCTTTGTTCCCTAAAACCCAAACCATGCGTGGCTGAAATAAACATCTTTAAAACCCTGCAAAGGCCTTCCTGCTCTTTCACCCCAAGCAACATCATAAAAGCAACAACCTCTGCATTGCAAACAGTTTCTTCCCCCACATGTCCTGAAGACATTAGGGTACGTTGTGAGCCAGTATGAAGCAATGCCTCATATTCTTGTGGCTCTGATGTGCCCAGCCTCACACTAACACCGTCCAAATGACTCGGTTTTCCCATGCCTCTCCCTTTGTAGAGGCAGGGCCCCTCTAGCCCTGGTTATTTTTTCCTTTTTGGGCACACATAGTAGAGGTTCCTTCAAGTGGGTTTGACGGATTCTCTTCCCTTTTGTAATACCCTGCACATTGGTTATGGGAGGTTGAGGCTACCTTTACTTTAGTAGAACTCCCTTGGTTAGTGTTTCCCTTTCTGAGTTGATGTACCCATGCTGCCAGGACAGAAGCGGGTTTCCCATCCCATTTTCCCATGTCTTCCTGTGCTGGTTTTGCATGGAAGTCACCTAGGAGGAGGGCACAAAGGGCACAGACACCCAAACATGGGGGTTTTTTCTCTATGAGAACTACCTCTGCAAGTTGCTGGGACCAATTGGGAAGTTGATTTAATAATTGACAGTCTAGGAAAACAATTAAATAGTTACTTCGCCTGCATGAATCACATTGGTAAAAGTGAAAACTCTATCTTTTGACCTCTGACTTGTGAGGAAGTAAGGCCAGCCAGCCCCATGAGGCCTGGCTGGGCAGGGGTGGGGGGAGCCACCAAGGCCTCCCCATTTTCCACTAGGGGCCTGATGGCCAGGGAAAGAAAAACCTTTGCTAAGATCCTAGATCCCCCTCTCCTCCAGTGTGGCCACAGCTCAGCTGGGGCCCTGCTGTCGTCTCAGAGCAGCCATGGGGAGGTGAAGCCCCCCAGCTGCCCACACAGCTTGAGGGAAATGCAGCTGGGCTCTGTTTCAGCCGAGCCCCTCCGCCCAGGCATTCGGTTGCTGGGCTTTGCAGTTTCATTCCAGCCTCCCTCACGCAGCCTGTGTGGCCTGAAGTGGTGGCACAGCTCCAGCATGGCCTGGCCCAGCTTCTGTGTGCAATTTCAACCCTTCTAATGCTCGCATAAAACTGCAGATCTCCTGCCCTCCCTTGAATGAGAGGAATAAAGCAGGAAGTATACTAAAGTTAGTGAAGTAAGAGCCAAGTTTCCAGATGGGAAGAGATTGAAGAGATGCCGTGAATAGAGTGCTTGAAAAACCTTTTTGTAAGCTATGGGGTGGACTGGACTACACTGAAAATTCCTATAAATTGTGGAGAAATACATGGGGGGTTGAAGTGTTTGAGAAAAGGATCCTTTGCCCCAAGGGAATGGGGGTCTCTGTTCTGGAGAATGGAAAGATGAACAGAGACATTTGATGGAAAAAAGAGATGAAGAGAACTTTTACCTTTGAACAGTTTGTCCTTAAAAGTAATACCCCATGAGTTTTGACGTGACCCATAACACAGCTCTGGAAAGGCTGTGAGGATGGGAGGAGTTTCGGAGTTTCACAGTTTGCAGATTTTTCCTGGGTGGATGCAAATTGTGAAAGTGAAGACACAAGGGAACTTTATCCTTCTCTTGGAAAAGACCTTATAGCCAAAACAAGAAGGAACTTCTCTATCTAAAGTGATCTGAAATGATTATTTAGGTGAATGAGTGACTGAAGTGTCTCCATATGTTGTTGTTAAGAAATATGGAAGGTGGGGGGCCGGGGAGGGGAGAAGGGAGTGATCTGGAAGTCTTATTCCAAATTTCTTATTTTCTCTGTGTTATTAATAAATTTCTTCTTTATACCCTTATAAGTTTTAGACCTGCCTTGTTTTCACTCCTAAATTCTATCTCAAAGAGAAATTGAGTATACTAAAATTGGGAAACCTAGACTAAACCAAGACACTTCCCCATGATTACACAAAAAAGACCCACAGGTCAGCTCATGGGCTGTACTCTCTCTCCTTAGCTGGGGGACGTTGGGATCTAACTTTGGGGCCTGTGACTCGCACTGCTGCTGCACTGATGTTTCTCATCTCTTCCCTCATCCCTCTCATCTCCTCTTTAAACTCTTGCGTTCCTTAACCACGGCAGATATATGAGCCTGCATTGGCCATTGATCATTCCCTCAAAATTTCTGAGTTTGTTCGCAACAGAGCCCACTGTCTCTTGGTGGTTATCAACATTAATCGTTGCAATGAAGGTGGTATATTGAGATGGCCCCAGGTTTGCTAGATTCCACAACATTTGCCTTGCGCACCTGATCTTGTTAGTGTCATTATTTTGTTATCCACTTCTCTTAAAGAGTACCTCTAATACTATCACTTCTCTCAGCTATGGATTTCTTCCTCAAGGGTCTTCTAGTGCATTCTATGGTGATGCTCCTGCATTCTCTTTCTGTGGACAAACCTCTCTCTTACATTCATTAAAAGCTGCTCCCAGAGGGAAAGAGGGGCTGCCTCCCTAACGAATACCTGATTCACACCTGAGTCCTGGGTGAAAGGTTGTAAATTCTTTGCATCGGTACCATTCTGTTGCACGCCTGTACCCATAAGGTCTCAGACTCAAAGTAATTAAGTTGTAAAAGCCTCACAGCCCCGTCGTACAATGTCTTTTTGCAGATTACGGAGACTTTCGTACGACAGGGACTCTGTGATGATCTCAGCGTCTGGCTCTCTTGCTGGTTGTGAGGACCCTCCATTCTTATCCTAAATTACTAGGTGCTTTGTTTTCGCCTTAGATTTCTTTGTTTTCACAGGGGCGACTGCTGCTGACTGTGCCTGCCCTTGCAATTCAGCTGGTGCCTGGACAGATATAATGTTTATCATTTCCACTGCAGCACCATCAGACTCTCCCTCTCTAAGGCAGGGGGAGGGTTTCTCACTAGCTAGGGAGATGTACTCCTTCAGCATCTGGCCCATCTCACGTATCTCCTTCACTATAACCCCCACCCAATCGGGGTGGTTCATTTCTGAGGTGGGCTGTGGGCCAGGCTCAGGCTCTGGAGCAGCATCCCTATTTCCTGGGGTAGGTCTCAGGGTTGTTATCCAAGCCAATATTCCCTTATTTGCTAAATAGAACAGGCATATAAGCCACACCAGCCACTGTTAGCATTTAGAGAAGATTTGAACTGGTCAAAAGCTGGTGGGGTAGACCTAAAAAACTGGGTGAAGGGTTGGGAGAAAATTTTCCCTGGTGTCATTCTCTCACAGTAGGTACCATTATTGAAGAAACCTCAAAAACATACAGTTAGAGTGTGATAGCCCTGAATCCATGTACCAGCCTTCTAAAGGAAGTTAAAAACCCATTAATTTCTCACCTACTTAATCCATAAAGGAAACTGGATAACACCCACTGGATAATAGCTTTAGTTAAAGGGCCCATGATTAGATAAGGGCCTGCAAATAGGAAAAATATAGCCACGACCACGTGCCACCTGAACACGGATAAATTAGACTATATGGTGCCACTTAAAGAGGCTTCTATGTCCAGCATAAATTATGTCCAGCAAAAATTAGGTTACTTAAGAACTGTTATTTCTTTTATTTCTCGATGCCCTCGTGCCACACGTTGGGTGCCAAAATCTGTCCGGGTTTGAAAGACAGGTATCTGCTAAGAAAGGCAGAAGCTTCTCTTTGAAATGGAGAATGCAAACCTCCTCCCTTCAAAATTATTATAATTTTTGAAATTAAGGGGCTCTCAGGCAAAGATATGGGAAATAGGAATTACAATAGAGG
>JAPFBE010000696.1:12500-32300 GCA_034336665.1 Luscinia megarhynchos | reverse complement strand
GATGGTCCTGCCCCAGCCGGGCAGGGCCAGCGCCCTGAGGAGGAAAGCCCGGCCCGGAGCAGGCGGGACCGGCCTGTGGTTCACGGGCAGTGCTTCAGAGGCGGGACGGGGCTCGGGGGCAGGCCCGGCGATTCAAGAAGCGGAATCAGGCGGTGGTTGAGAGCCCGAGGGCAGCGGTGCAGGCCCGGGGTGATTCAAGAGGCGGGACCAGAGGTAGGCCGGGGGCCAGCCCGGTGGTCCCGAGGCGGGATCGGGGGGCAGGGGCCAGGTCGAGGTTAAGCGGCTTCTGCGGGGGCGAGGGGGCGGGCAGTGGTTCAGGGGCAGGACCTGGGGGCGGCCCCAGCGGACTTCGACTCAGGTCGCCTTGAGGCCCTAGTGCTTTATGCTTGGCGTCTCTCTTCATCCCCACCGCCCAGCAGCCCGGGCTGCCGTCTTGTGCGGGCACAGCCCGGTACTGTAGCTCATTATCTCGGGCCAAGCGCAGCTGTTGGAGTTCTGGCGTGGTGGTGGGGCGGCTCTGCTACAGCTCCTACTGGACCCAGCCCCCGGCGTGCTGTGCGGGCTGTGCCCCTCAGGAGCCCTAGGTGGGAGCATTTAGGGTGATGAGAGAGAACAGAGCAGACCAGGTGTGAGCACTTAGAGTGAGCAGTCCCAGGTATTCGCCATGACCATGATGAGGGGGCAGGTCCTGCTGGGGGCTGTTTTAGGGAGAGGTTTCCCTGCTCTCTTCGGTATAAAGCTGCTGGAGGAGAGAAAGCTTATGGTGGGCTCCCGGGGATACCTCGAGGAATGGAAGTGAGAGCACCTCCACAGGATCTGGGGGAGAGCTGGCATGCAGAGCACAGCTTCAGGAAGGTGCCGAGGGACAAATCTTTTTGAGAGGAAGCAGCTTCTGAACAGGTGAGCCCATGTGGCTTTTTAGTGGGAACTTGTGTCTTTTCCCTTTTCAGTTTTATATTGCCTCCCCTTCCCCGGTGTCCCCAGAAAAAATTGGGGGCTATGACGACAAAAGAAATTTAAATTGAGGGAAGTAACTGCTCTTCTATTACTGTGTGTGTTTAAACTGCGGGGAATGCCCCTCCACCTGTGATTTAAAGGGGACTTAAAGAGTCGTGTGGGTGCTAACTGTGCAGAGCCTCGGGAGGGGGGGCTGAAGTCGCGTGCCCTGAGTACCCGGCATTCTTGAGGCGATGGTGTATAGGGGAATTATCCGGTTGGCCGACATGCTGCTAAGAGCATGTACTGATGTTTGGTTTTCTTTATTGCAGCTGACTAAGAGAAAACAGCCCGGTGACGGCAGAAACAAATACAAGTATCAACTTTATATTAAATGTATAATATTAATAATGCAAATATAATTTATAATGTATGAATATAAATTATAAATATGAGAACAGAAATATAAAAATATTTTAATTAGTTTAACTATTTTATTGGCTTTATTTGGTAAAGGCAGTGATGTTACTAAATTGTCCAGAAGTTCTGATTATTATTATTATTATTATTATTATTATTACTCATTTTCTGACAGAAAACATTCTCATTTGCCTTTCCCACGTTGTTTTCAGGTGCTGCCCCAGATGGACATTTGTAGTCTCAGACAACGATTCCCTAGGAGGAAGGAGAGTCTTTGCCTCACCTGCACAGCTCAGGTGGATGTGACAGAATTGGTGTGCCTAACAAACGCATGATCAGCTGTGTTCTGGAGCACCTCAAAGCCTTTCCGTGTCAGATGTTGGGATTTCTTGTGACACAGCACCCGGGAGTCCCTTTGTGCAAAGTCAAGTGGTAAAGGATTAAATAACTGACAAGCAGGGTCTGGGATGCAAATGGTTATGTTAAAATTAAGCAAAGAACACAATAAGAAAAATGATCATCCGTTTAATGTCTGAAATAGTTTGGAATAAAAAAGCTGGGAAAAGGCACTTTTGTATTTGAATTGGTGTCACCTGGATGTAACCCCATAGTGAGCAATCAGAGCAGAAATCACGAAAGCCGGGATCCTTTGACTTCTGCGGCGTACTTAATTTTCTTTTCCTCCTCTCTTTTAGGACAGGAAAAATCATTACACTGCTCCCATCTTTGCCAAAAGCTGTGGTGTTTGAGCAGCCAAAGCCAAGAGGCTTCAGCACCAGGGGTCTGCGCTGGAGGGCTCCTGGTCGTGCCCCTACTCTGGGGTAAGTCAGAGGGATGTTGGGTTCCTCTTTTCCTCCCTGCTGGGAGTAGCTGCCTAGGGAATCTGGGATCAGGGTGAAATGCCTGCTCTCCTGGCGTTCAGGGACATAAGGTCTGAGGGACTACGTTTACCTGTGGCCTTGCAGGTCAGCAGGAGCAAGAGGAAATGGGGTGCCAGAGCCGTGTCCTCCCTCTGAGGGTAGAGAGTCTGGGCCAAGGGCGAGATCGCCCACAGCTCGGATGAGTCTTCCAGGGAACAGGGTGCTCGGAATTGCAGGTGCTGCCGGAACCATTGCTTTAGGTCTCCTCCGTCTTTGTCTGTGACCAGTGGGATTTGTGCTGTCAACAACAAAGGGTGGAGTAAATCCTCTCTGGGGATGTGCAGCAAAGGACTGCATAGCACAGAAGGAGAGTATTTATCAACTGTATCACTATTTCTTCCAAAATTAGGATGGAGCAGTGATGGGGATGGTTGGGTTTTGGTCTGGGCCTGTTATTCTTTGTGCAATTTTTATTTGTTGTACAATTTACTGTCCAGTATCTTTCTAAAAAAAGCTGTCAGAAATTTAGGTCAAGAGTTAGAACTTGGGTCCATTCACTGCAAAAATTTGCCAAAGCTGGAAGACTGGGGTGATGACTGCCCCCAGGAAAGGTTACTTATTAATACTGTGTCAGATTTCCCTCAGTGACCGTCAGCCCTGAGTAGCTGCGAGTTTGTGTTCTTCTCACTGGACAACTGGAAATAATTTCAGTATCATTAGAAATTTTAGAAAAATCCAGCTAAAAATGTCACCCCTGCTCCCCTTATGTTAACCCAGTTTTGCCCAGTTAGGAGCTGCACCGAGGTGAGGCAGGGGAAATGGCATCAGGAACAGCTGTAATTTCAAAGGCAGGAAGAGAAGACGTACCAGCAAAGGGGAGGAAAGGGGAAAGGTTTCAAAAAACATTTCTGCGGTGTAATTAATAGTAATTTCTGATTCCCCAGTGAGAACACCAACTCACAGTCATTCAGGCCCGACCGTCCCCTGCACGAGGTGAGAGCTCAGCACACATCCACAGAGGCAAGGCCAGCATCTGAAAGAAGAAAAAACAGAAGAAAAAGGTGACTTATTTTACTTTAAAAGTTCTTTCAGGTTCTTAAAGCCCTAGCAACATCTGCTCTTAGTTTTGGTCGAGGGTGAATCACGGGCAGCGGGCACAGGTCGAACGGATCAGCATTTCTCCTGGACATAAACTGGCACCACTTAGAACCCTGGCTGTTCATTCAGTGCCAAAAGCCTCCTCTAAATCGACATTAAAAAAAAATGGCGAAGGCGAGCTTTATTTCACAGAGAAATAGGTCCCTGTTTGTGTACAGGGCCCTGTGCCTGAACTGGGCTTCTGTCTGCAAAAAATTCCATCCTGTTAGGGAAGTCTACGCCAGATACAGACTGGCACCATTAGAACCCTGGCTGTTCTTTGAATGACATCACCCAGTCTAAACTGACCTTATGAATGTGGGGGTGGGATTTTTGTTTCACAGGTTCAAGGGCCACTATTCACGTCCAGTGCCCTGGGCCCGAGAATTAAGTCTGCCTGCTAAAACGAGAAACGTATGAATATTTCTCCCAGATGCAAGGTGACATCATTTAGATCTATGTCTGCCTGCAGAGTGACCAAGGCCTTCTCCAAGCTGGTATCGGGAAACTGGGAGGGTGAGTACTTTTTCAAAGAGAAATAGGCCATTATTTGTGTCCAGGGTTCTGTGCCAGAGACTGGGCTTCTGCATGCTGAAATTCTGAACGGATCAGCATTTCTCCCAGACACAAACTGACACCACTTAGAACCCTGGCTGCTCATTCAGTGCCAAAAGCCTCCTGTAAACAGGTATTAAAAAAGTGTTCAAGTGAGCTGTATTTCACAGAGGAATAGGCTCATTTCTGTCCATTGCCCAGTGAATGAAACGGGGCTTCTGCCTGCTAAATTCCACACAGTTCAGTATGTCACAGACACAATCTGGCAACATTTAGAACCCTGGCTGTTCTTTGAATTCCAAACACCTGCTCTAAACTGACATTCCAAAAGTGGTGAAGTGAGCTGCATTTCCCAGAGAAATAGGCCCCTGTTTGTGTCCATTACCCAATGCATGAAATGGGGCTTCTCCCTGCTAAACTTCCATCCTGTTAGGGAAGTCTCGCAGATACAGACCGGCACCATTAGAACCCTGGCTGTTCTTTGAATGACATCACCCAGTCTAAACTGACCTTATGAATGTGGGGGCGGGATTTTTGTTTCACAGGCTAAAGGGCCACTATTTTTTCTTTCTTTTCTTTTTCCCTTTTTTTCTTTTCATTTTCCCATTTACTTTTCATTTTTCACTCCCGGCTTTTTTTCTCTTTTCTCTCTCAGCTTTTTTTTCTCTTTTCTCTTTTCCCTCCCCTCCTGGCTTTTTTTTTTTCCCCTGCTGCTAAGAGGATACACTGATGTTTAATTTTCTTTTTTGCAGCTGACTAAGAGACAACAGCCCAATGCTGACAGGAATTTCCCAGCCTGCAAGAGGCTTTTCCTCACATCTGACATGGATTCTCTTCCCTGCTTCCCTGGATGACAGACAGATAAGTGAAGGGGAATGACTCGCAGAGAGGGTGAGGGGGGATGCTGGGTGTGGACTTGTCAGGATGGATTTTTTTAAGGCAGCTTTAGAGGCGGGGATGTCCATGGAGCAGCCCCTTAGGCTCAATAAGGGGCAAGTCTCGATTTGATCCCCAGGCACACAGGGTAGAGCAGTTCCGGTGGGTGTCAAGTCACTTGTCTGCCGTGCTGTCTGTGTCTTTTGTGGGTGTTGTCTTGTACATGTCTTGCCTTAGCCCTTTGAGTGCAGTGCTAGAACCTGGTGTCATTCATAGCATCTTGTGCTATCTGCATTCCTTGGCCCGGTGCCATCCAAGCTTTGACTCAAAAGCTTGGACAGCCATCTTAATCTCATCTCTTTTTTTGAAGCATCCAGTCTCTTTTTGGAAGCATCCAGTCATATACCTTTTAAGGTCTTGTTCTGAGCTGTATTGCCTGCTGTGGGCAAGGATCTATTACAGCTGATTAGTACTCAGAAGAATGTGAAGACCGAGAGAAGATTCTCGGGCATCGGTCTCTGCAGTTCTTGGAATAAATGCTTCCCTAGCATCTTTTTCCAGCCTTATCACCTCGCTATCACTCTCTCTTAGGTCATCTCATTTTGCATTCCCTTTGTCTTCTCAGTCCTTTTTCTGACTGAGGGTTCTTTAGCCTCCCTAGCCTCATCCCCTCATTTGTCATGTCCTGTGTCACGGGTGCCTGCACATATTTGTCCCGGAGCTGCTCTACCCTGCTGAATAGTCCTGGTGTGGTTGCGAAAGGACCAGTCCTAGTGACTTGCAATTTGTAATGTGGGTGTAGTTGGACTCTAGAAGATATATGCAGGTTGAGCCAAGATGTCTGCTGGTGTTAAGTTACCCTGCAGGGCTTTGACTTCTGTCCTACCTTCCTTTCAGATGCAGATGGATCCAATCTGAAGCAAATGGCTCTTCCTGGCTGAGGGAGCTCGCCTGAGAAGGTCAGTCACAGTTTGCATTTGCAGGGGAACAGGAAGCAATGAGTGTGTTACAGCACTTTTCTTTGTCTTTTCTTCTTAGGAATCAAAGCTGGATATCTGCAGCCGAGTTGAAGTGGGCAAGGTGAGCAGGGACCTGTGTACATAACCAGCTGTTTTTGCTGAGGTCTCAATTTTTGATGCAACTGGGAGCATCCATTGCTCTTTGTGCGTTTTAGGATGTGCCCTTGTATTAAGGTGAGATCTCCTCACTGACCTGCCAAGAGACCCAGGTCAAAGCCCACGTGAGCCCTCCAAAAGCATCACAGCACTCTGGAATGAAGCCTTCGCCTTCTGCAATATAAAGATGCCGTCCCTGTAGTTCGTGGCAACGGCCGAGCAGTCTGGCGAATTTGGGAGTTAGGGAGGGGGGGCATGGGTCCGGTCATGTTTCAGCCTTGCCACATCACCTCGTCTCTTTTTCATCCAAGTATATCCTGTGAAGACGGCATCAGACACTGACAGTGGCTGAAATGCCCCGAGGACCCGGGTCTTCTCAGGAGATGGTGAGTAGTGTAATTATCTGGTTTTGATCGGTGTGCTGCTAAGAGGCTACACTCATGTTTAATTTTCTTTTTTGCAGCTGACTAAGAGACAAAAGCGTGGTGCTGGCAGGAATTTCCCAGCTTGCAAGAGGCTTTTCCTCACACCTGACATGGATTCTCTTCCCTGGTTTCCTGGATGTCAGACAGATAAGTGAAGTGGCATGATTCACAGAGGGGGCGTGAGTGGGATGCTGGGTCTGGACATGTCAGGAGGGGTTTTTAAGGCAACTTTAGAGGTGGGGATATTCAAGAAGCAGCTCTTTAGGCTCCATCGGGGCAAAGTCTCGATTTGATCCCCAGGCTGAGGCACACAGGGTAGAGCAGTTCCGGTGGGTGTCACGTCACTCGTCTGTGTTGCTGTCTGTCTTTTGTGTGTGTTGTATTGTGAGTGTCTTGCCTTAGCCCTTTGAGTGCTGTAGCAAAGAACCTGGTGTCATTCACAGCATCTAGTGCTATCTTCCTTCCTTGGCCTGTCACCGGTGCCATATAAGCTTTGACTCAGGAGCTTGGACAGCCATCTGAATCTTATCTCTTTTTGGAAGCATCCAGTCATATGTCTTTTAAGGTCTTGTTCTGAGCTATATTGACAGCTGTGGCTCCCAAAGATCCATTTGAAGAGACTGGGATTTGGAAGAATGCGAAGACAGAGAGAAGATTCTTGGGCATCGGTCTCTGCAGTTCTTGGAATAAATGCTTCCCCTAGCATCTTTTTCCAGGCTTGTAAGCCTGCTTTCAGTCTCCCCTAGGTCATCTCATTTTGCATTCCCTCAGTCTTCTCAGTCCTTCTTCTGACCGAGAGTTCTTTATCCTCCCTAGCATCATCCCCTCATTTGTCATGTCCTGTGTCACGGGTGCCTGCACATATTTGTCCTGGAGCTGCTCTACCCTGCTGAATAGTCCTGGTGCGGGTGCAAAAGGACCAGTCCTAGCGACTTCCAATTTGTAATGTGGGGTGTAGTTGGACTCTAGAAAAGATATGCAGGTTGAGCCAAAATGTCTGGAGGTGTTAAGTTACCCTGCAGGGCTTTGACTTCTGTCCTACCTTCCTTTCAGATGCAGATGGATTCAATCTGAAGTAAAGGGCCCATCCCGGCTGACAGAGCTCCTCCGAGAAAGACAGTCACCATTTGCCTTTGCAGGGGAAGAGTAAATATTGAGTGTGTTACAGCACTTTTCTTTGTCTTTTCTTCTTAGGAATCAAAGCTGGATATGTGCCGTGAAGTTGAAATGGGGAAGGTGAGCGGTTACCTGTTTACAGAATCAGTTGTATTTGCTGAGGTCTCAATTTCTGGTGCAACTCTTGAGCATCCATTGCTGTTTGTGTGTTTTAGGTAGTGCCCGTGTATATAGGGTGAGATCTCCTCACTGACCTGCCAAAAGACCCGGATCAAAGCTTGTGAAAGGCCTTCGGAAATATTATAGGACTCTGTGATGAAGCCTTCACCTTTTGCAATTTGAAGATGCCATCCTGGTACCTCATGTCAACGGCCGAGCAGTCAGGTGAGTCGGGGAGTTAGGGGTGGGGGGGGTGTGGGTCCGGTCGTGTTTGAGCCCTGCCACATCACCTCCTCTCCTCTTAATCCAGGTATATCCTATGAAGATGGCATCAGCCACCGAGAGTGGCCAAAGTGCCTCGAGGACCCGGGCTTTCTCTGGAGATGGTGAGTAGTGTAATTATCTGGTTTTGGTCGCTGTGCTGCTAAGAGGCTACACTGATGTTTAATTTTCTTTTTTGTAGCTGACTAAGAGACAACAGCCCGGTGCTGGCAGGAATTTCCCAGCTTGCAAGAGGCTTTTCCTCACACCTGACATGGATTCTCTTCCCTGGTTCCCTGGATGTCAGACAGATAAGTGAAGGGGCATGACTCACAGAGGGGGCGGGAGGGGGATGCTGGGTCTGGACTTGTCAGCAGGGATTTTTAAGGCAACTTTAGAGGTGGGCATGTCCAAGATGCAGCCCTTTAGGCCCCATCAGGGGAAAGTCTCGATTTGATCCCCAGGCTGAGGCACACAGGGTAGAGCAGTTCCGGTGGGTGTCACGTCACTTGTCTGTGTTGCTGTCTGTCTTTTCTGTGTGTTGTATTGTACGTTTCTTGCCTTAGACCTTTGAGTGCAGTAGCAGAGAATCAGGTGTCATTCATAGCATCTTGTGCTGTCTTCATTCCTTGGCCTGCCACCAGTGCCATACAACCTTTGACTCAGGAGCTTGGACAGCCATCTGAATCTCATTTCTTTTTGGAAGCATTCAGTCATATGTCTTTTAAGGTCTTGTTCTGAGGTTTATTGACTGCTGTGTGCCACAAGGATCCATTACAGCTGATTAGGACTCAGAAGAATGTGAAGACTGAGAGAAGATTCTCGGGCATCGGTCTCTGCAGTTCTTGGAATAAATGCTTCCCTAGCATCTTTTTCCAGCATTGTCTGCCTGCTTTCAGTCTCCCCTAGGTCATCTCATTTTGCTTTCCCTCAGTCTTCTCAGTCCTTCTTCTGACTAAGAGTTCCTTTTCCTCCCTAGCGTCAACCCCTCATTTGTCATGTCCTGTGTCACGGGTGCCTGCACATACTTGTCCCGGAGCTGCTCTACCCTGCTGAATAGTCCTGGTGCGGGTGCGAAAGGACCAGTCCTAGCGACTTGCAATTTGTAATGTGGGGTGTAGTTGGACTCTAGAAGATATATATGCAGGTTGAGCCGAGGTTTCTGGAGGTGTTAAGTTACCCTGCATGGCTTTGACTTCTGTCCTACCTTCCTTTCAGATGCAGATGGATTCAATCTGAAGCAAAGGGCCCATCCCGGCTGAGGGAGCTTGCCTGAGGAGGTAAGTCACAGTTTGCCTTTGCAGGGGAAGAGTAAATGATGAGTGTGTTACAGCACTTTTCTTTGTCTTTTCTTCTTAGGAATCGAAGCTGGATATCTGCAGCCAAGTTGAAGTGGGCAAGGTGAGCAGTGACGTGTGTACATAAACTGCTGTTTTTGCCAAGATCTCAATTTCTGCTGCAACTCTAAGCATCCATTGCTGTTTGTGTGTTTTAGGATGTGCCCTTGTATTAAGGTGAGATCTCCTCACTGACCTGCCAAGAGACCGGGATCAAAGCTCATGGAAGCCCTTTGTAAGTATTACAGGAATCTTTGATTAACCCTTCCTCTTTTGCCATTTGAAGATGCCATCCGGGTAGCCTTGGCATCGGCTGAGCTATTGCGGTGAGTCAGGGAGTTTGGGAGGCAGAGCGTGGGTCCGGTCGAGTTTCAGCCCTGCCACATCACCTTGTCTCCTCTTCATCCAGCTATATCCTGCAAAGATGGCATCAGCCACCGAGAGTGCCCGAAGTGCCCCGAGGACCCTGGCTTTCTCGGGACACGGTAAGTAGGGGAATTATCTGGTTTTGGATGTTGCGCTGCTAGGAGGCTACACTTATGTTTAATTTTCTTTTTTGCAGCTGACTAAGAGACAACAGTCCAATGCTGGCAGGAATTTCCCAGCCTGCAAGAGGCTTTTCCTCACACCTGACATGGATTCTCTTCCCTGGTTCCCTGGATGTCAGACAGATAAGTGAAGGGGCGTGAGGGGGATTCTGTGTCTGGGCTTGTCAGGAGGGAATTTTTTAAGGCAACTTTAGAGGAGTGCATGTACATGAAGAGGCCCATTAGGCCCCATAAGGGGAAAGTATCAATTTGATCCCCATGCTGAGGTGCACAGGGTAGAGCAGTTCTGGTGGGTGTCAAGTCACTTGTCTGTTGTGCTGTCTGTCCTTTGTGTGTGTTGTATTCTGTGTGTCTTGCCTTAGCCCTTTGAGTGCAGTACCAGAAAACCTGGTGTCATTCATAGCATCTTGTGCTATCTTCCCTCCTCGGCCTGGCAGTGGTGCCATCCAACCTTTGACTCAGGAGCTTGGACAGCCATCTGAATCTCATCTCTTTTTTGAAGCATTCAGTCCTATGTCTTTTAAGGTCTTGTTCTGAGCTGTATTGACAGCTGTGTGCCACAAGGATCCATTGCAGTTGATTGGGACTCGGAAGAATGTGAAGACAGAGAGAAGATTCTTGGGCATCGGTTTCTTAAGTTCTTGGAATAAATTCTTCTGCTAGCATCCTTTTCCAGCCTCAGTGGCTCGCTTTCAGTCTCCCCTTTTCCATTCTCTTGATCTTCTCAGTCCTCTTCAGTCTGAGAGCTTTGTCTTCCCTTGTGTCCTCCCCTCGTTTGTCATATCCTGCATGTCACGGGTGCCTGCACATATTTGTATTGGAGCTGCTCTGCCCTGCTGCATAGTCCGGACGTGGGTGGGATAGGATCAGTCCTAGGGACTTTGAGTTTGCAATGTGGGGTGTAGTTGTTCTCAGATGATATCTGCACGTTGATCGAAGATCAATCTTCTGGAGCGCAATAGTAAAATTTTCTTTTGTTGTCTTAGGTACCCCGAGGAGGCGCGGAGCCGAAATGGGAAACGGTGTTGCCGAAGGGGACGCGGAGAATAGCCAGATGGATTTTGTCGGATTGTCTACCTAAAGCTAAGTATCGGGGCCAGCGGTTGGGAGATGGGGAGAAACTTTCATTAGCAGTGGAGGCAATTTGAAGTTAGGTCAGAGCATAGGGCCATAGTGGGAGGGGCCCCTCAGAAGCAAAGCGCCTCACCAGAGCCTCGGCAGGGCAGCTCCACCCCTTGCTTTGCGTCGGCCACCTTTTTTTTGCGTCTCAGTCGTCGTGGATCTTTTCATCTCGGGGGCCCACCTTTCATCTCGGAGCCATCGCCACGGTCACTCGGCAGCGCTTCCTTCCACCGAGCTTCTGGAGCATCCTCTCAGCAGCTTTAGAACTAACTCCTCTCAAGGATTCACAGTTCATCTTGCGGTTACATTGCTTTGTATATGTTGCTTACTTTGCCATGCCTGGTATATGTAATGGATGTTGCTTACTATGCCATGCCTTGTGTCTGTAGTGATGTTGCTTACTTTGCCCTGCCTTGTACCTGTAATGGATGTTGCTTACTATGCCATGCCTTGTGTCTGTAGTGATGTTGCTTACCTTGCCCTGCCTTGTACCTGTAATGGATGTTGCTTACTATGCCATGCCTTGTGTCTGTAGTGATGTTGCTTACTTTGCCCTGCCTTGTACCTGTAATGGATGTTGCTTACTATGCCATGCCTTGTGTCTGTAGTGATGTTGCTTACTTTGCCCTGCCTTGTACCTGTAATGGATGTTGCTTACTATGCCATGCCTTGTGTCTGTAGTGATGTTGCTTACTTTGCCCTGCCTTGTACCTGTAATGGATGTTGCTTACTATGCCATGCCTTGTGTATGTTGCTTACACTTGGAGCTGTCCTGCCCTGGCACATAGTCATCGTTAGGTAGAGTAGCTATGAAACGTTATTGTTGATCTCTTTTCCATGGGATTTTGGGTAGTAAATGTGTGGGGGTATCTCCTAACTGTAGGGTAAATCCTGATTGACCTCCTCCCATTGTCTTGCAGATCCCCGAGGTAGATATCCATCTCCGCAGTCACCGACAATGCCGATTTTTCTGGAGTCTATGGTTTGATGTCCAAGACCAGCAGCCGGAAGATGTGTTGAAGCATCCTCTTCTGTGCAGCATTTCAAGTAAGAATTGCAGTCAGCTAAAGATTGTGTGACTGTTTGTCTGTTTGTGAGAGTCTGTGTCTGTCTGATGCCGCTTGTGACAGACTGTGTGATTGTGTATGCCGAGTGGTTCTAACCTTGTGTGTATGACGTTTGCCTTTCAGGTTTTTCAATTTAATTTTTACATTTAGAATAAAAAATCCCCAGCCGGGGTTTTTTTTTTTTTCCCCCCCGGCTGGGTTTTTTTTTCCTCGGTCCCGGCTGGTCTGCGAGGCGATGTTCATCGCCAAAGTTAGGGTGCAGACCGACCAGGGACTGGGGTTTTCGTCAGGCAGGACGATTTTCCCGGGAGTCAGGAGAGGTCAGGCAGGCAAGCCTAAAGAGTTGTGTGTGGCAGAGGTGCGTTATGTTTTCTGCGTGCCAATTGTCCTTTGCATTTCCTGTATAAATAAAACAAACTGCGGTCAAGAGTTCTGAAACAGCAGGGTTATATATTGTGTGTATATATATGTATATATATATTGTAATATATATTTGGCTTGCAGTAAGTGGTATTGTTGTGTATTTGCTGCTGCATTTCCATGTATTGCTCTATATGTAAGTTTGCATTTAACAGTATGTATCTGGACTGTATTTGTAATTCAATTTGTATCTGTACTTGCCTTTGTATACATTGTTTGGATGTGTTTTGATGAAGGGTAAATAAAAAATTTATTCAATAAAGTTGAATCTAATAAAGATCTCCCCCTATCCCGCCCCCCCCCGGCTCCTGTCTTTATTGAGTGTTATTTGTTCCTTTTCTTTGCTGTCTTTCTCACTTTGCCTTTCACTTTACCTTTCAGTCTGTTTCTGACTTTGCTTTTCTATCTCTTACTTTAGCCTTATTTCTGTCTACCACTCTTCCTCTGTTTCCCTGTCACTATTGTTCTTAAACCCTGTCCTGGGTTAATGTTTTGACTGACTCTTTACCCTGTCCCCCTTGGCCATGAAGCTGTCTGCTCCCGGGGGAGGGGCCGCCTGGGCTCTGCTCTGTGGAATGGCCTTGGTTTGCCGCGGGCTTGGCTTGGCGGGGGGGGGGGTGGCTCGAGGGGCTGCGTGCTTGGCTCTGGCTGCTGCTGCGTGTGGCTATCGCTGCTGTAGTAGTGGCTCGTGGCCTGGTTTGTGAGTTAACTAGTTTTTTTGCTTAATTTTTTTTTTCCTTTATATTGCTTAAATTATTTGGTTTAGCTTGCTGCTGTTTAAGGCTTGCTGGCTATTCCGGCTGGTTTTTTTTTTTCTCTCTCTCCCCCTCTCCCTTCTCCCCCTCACCCCCAAGGATTCAGCACCAGCTCCGGAAGAACCCTGCGGCCTGCCTCTAAACACCGGCCAGAGAAGCGTTTCGCCCTTCTAGTGAAAATCAAAGCATCCAAGTTTCTCGGAGAAAACTTTTTTGTCATCTGAGTCTGTGCTGGGAAGTGTTTCTCTTGTATGCGTTAATAAATAGGTTTTTTCCACTTTTTCCCCTGAGTGAAATTTTTTTTTCTTAAGTCCAGTGAGATAAAACATTAAGAGTTTATTTCCTGAAAAGCTCTTCTGAAGGTTTTTTCCCTAAGTTTGTCCAAACTTGGACAAACCCCTAAATCTTTTGCTTTGTCTTTCTTACCCTGTTTCTAAGTGTCTCTGCCTGTATTTCTCTTTCTGTAGTTGTCTACTTCCCTGTCCATTTCTTCTCTGTCTCATTCTGTTTCTACTTCCCCGTTTCTCTGTAACTCTGTATTTCCATCTCTTTGTTTCTCTAACCCTGTTTCTCCCTCTTTCTTGCTGTCTGTAAGACTTTGTCTGTCTCTTTATCTATTTCTTTATCTATTGCTTCTCTCTCTTTGTCTTTGCTTCTCTCTCTTTGTCTTTGCTTCTTTCTCTCTCTTTCTCAGTCTTTGCTTCTCTCTCTCTCTCTGTCTTTGCTTCTCTCTGTCTTTGCTTCCCTGTCTCTCTTTGTCTTTGCTTCTCTTTCTCTCTGTCTTTGCTTCCCTCTCTCTCTTTGCTTCTCTCTCTGTCTTTTTCTCTTTGTCTTTGCTTCCCTCTCTCTCTTTGTCTTTGCTTCTCTCTCTCTTTCTCTCTGTCTTTGCTTCTCTCTCTCTCTCTGTCTTTGCTTCTCTCTGTCTTTGCTTCTCTCTCTCTCTTTGCTTCTGTCTTTGTCTTTGCTTCTCTCTCTCTTTTTCTCTCTGTCTTTGCTTCCCTGTCTCTCTTTGTCTTTGCTTCTCTCTCTTTCTCTCTGTCTTTGCTTCCCCTCTCTCTGTCTTTGCTTCTCTCTCTCTCTCTTTGCTTCTCTCTCTGTCTTTTTCTGTCTTTGCTTCCCTCTCTCTCTTTGTCTTTGCTTCTCTCTCTCTCTCTTCCTCTCTGTCTTTGCTTCTCTCTCTCTTTCTCTCTGTCTTTGCTTCCCTCTCTCCCTCTCTCTTTGTCTTTGCTTCTCTCTCACTCTCTCTTTGCTTCTCTCTCTGTCTTTTCTCTCTGTCTTTGCTTCTCTCTCTCTGTCTTTGCTTCTCTCTCTCTCTGTCTTTGCTTCTCTCTCTCTTTCTCTCTGTCTTTGCTTCTCTCTCTCTCTTCCTCTCTGTCTTTGCTTCTCTCTCTGTGTCTTTGCTTCTCTCTGTCTTTGCTTCTCTCTCTCTCTTTGCTTCTGTCTTTTGCTTCTCTCTCTGTCTTTGCTTCTCTCTCTCTGTCTTTGCTTCTCTCTGTCTTTGCTTCTCTCTGTCTTTTCTCTCTCTCTCTGTCTTTGCTTCTCTCTGTCTTTGCTTCTCTCTCTCTTTGCTTCTTTGTCTTTGCTTCTCTCTCTCTCTTTTTCTCTCTGTCTTTGCTTCCCTGTCTCTCTTTGTCTTTGCTTCTCTCTCTTTCTCTCTGTCTTTGCTTCTCTCTCTGTCTTTTTCTCCCTGTCTTTGCTTCCCACTCTCTTTGTCTTTGCTTCTCTCTCTCTCTTTCTCTGTCTTTCTTCCCTCTCTCTTTGTCTTCCTTCTCTCTGTCTTTCTTCTCTCTCTTCTTCCTCTCTCTGTCTTTGCTTCCTCTCTCTTTCTCTCTGTCTTTGCTTCCTTCTCTCTCTGTCTTTGCTTCTCTCTTTGTCTTTGCTTCTCTCTCTTTCTCTCTGTCTTTGCTTCTCTCTCTCTGTCTTCTCTCTCTTTGTCTTTGCTTCTCTTTCTCTCTGTCTTTGCTTCTCTTTCTCTCTCTTTCTCTCTGTCTTTGCTTCTCTCTTTCTCTCTGTCTTTGCTTCTCTCTCTCTTTCTCTCTGTCTTCCTTCTCTCTTTGTCTTTGCTTCTCTCTCTCTGTCTTTCTGTCTTTGCTTCCTCTCTGTCTTTGTCTTTGCTTCTCTCTCTGTCTTTCTTCTCTGTCTTTGCTTCCTCTCTCTTTCTCTGTCTGTCTCTCTCTTTCTCTCTGTCTTTCTTCTCTCTGTCTTTGCTTCTCTCTCTCTGTCTTCTCTGTCTCTGCTTCTCTCTCTCTTCTTCTTCTTTCTCTCTGTCTTTCTTCTCTTTCTTCTCTTCTCTGTCTCTCTTCTGTCTTTGCTTCTCTCTCTTCTCTCTCTGTCTTTGTCTTTCCTCTTTCTTCTTCTCTCTGTCTTTCTTCTTCTTTCTCTCTGTCTTTCTTCTCTTCTGTCTTTGTCTTCTCTCTCTCTTCTCTTTCTTCTGTCTTTGTCTTCTCTCTCTGTCTTTCTTCTGTCTTCTGTCTTTCTTCTTCTCTCTTTCTCTCTTCTGTCTTTCCTTCTCTCTTTCTTCTCTGTCTTTCTCTTCTCTCTTCTTCCTCTCTGTCTTTGTCTTCTCTCTGTCTTTCTTCTTTGTCTTTCTCTCTCTTTCTTCTCTCTTCTCTTCTTTGTCTTCTCTCTCTGTCTTTCTTCCTCTCTTTCTTCTCTTTCTCTTCTTCTCTTTCTTCTGTCTTCTCTTCTCTCTGTCTTTTGCTTCTCTCTCTTCTTCTTTGTCTTTCTTCTCTGTCTTTCTCTCTCTTTCTTCTGTCTTCTTTCTCTCTCTCTCTGTCTTTCTTCCTCTCTCTCTTTGTCTTTGTCTTCTCTCTCTTTCTCTTCTCTGTCTTTGCTTCTCTCTCTCTCTTTCTCTCTGTCTTTCTTCTCTCTGTCTTTCTTCTCTCTCTGTCTTCTCTCTTTCTTCTCTCTGTCTTTGCTTCCTCTCTGTCTTTCTTCTCTCTGTCTTTTCTTCTCTGTCTTTGCTTCCTCTCTCTTTGTCTTTGCTTCTCTCTCTTTCTCTCTGTCTTTGCTTCCTCTCTGTCTCTTTCTTCTCTCTCTGTCTTTCTTCTCTCTCTCTCTTTGTCTTCTTTTCTCTCTCTCTCTTTGCTTCTTCCTCTCTCTCTGTCTTTGCTTCTCTCTCTTTCTCTCTGTCTTTGCTTCTCTCTCTCTCTGTCTTTGCTTCTCTCTCTGTCTTTCTCTGTCTTCTCTTCTCTCTTTCTCTTTGCTTCTCTCTCTCTCTTTGTCTTCTCTCTCTCTCTCTGTCTTTGTCTTTCTTTCTTCTCTCTCTTTTCTCTCTGTCTTTGCTTCTCTCTTTGCTTCTCTCTCTTTCTCTCTGTCTTTGCTTCCCTCTCTCTCTGTCTTTGCTTCTCTCTCCCTCTCTCTTTGTCTTTGCTTCTTTTGCTTCTCTCTCTGTCTTTTCTCTCTGTCTTTGCTTCCCTCTCTCTTTGTCTTTGCTTCTCTCTCTCTCTTTCTCTCTCTCTTTGCTTCTCTCTCTGTCTTTTTCTCCTCTGTCTTTGCTTCCCTCTCTCTCTTTGTCTTTGCTTCTCTCTCTCTCTGTCTTTGCTTCTCTCTCTCTTTTCTCTCTGTCTTTGCTTCTCTCTCTCTCTTTGTCTTCTGTCTCTTTGCTTCTCTCTCTCTGTCTTTGCTTCTCTCTCTCTCTCTGTCTTTGCTTCTCTCTCTCTTTGCTTCTCTTTGTCTTTGCTTCTCTCTCTCTCTTTTCTCTCTGTCTTTGCTTCCCTGTCTCTCTTTGTCTTTGCTTCTCTCTCTTTCTCTCTGTCTTTGCTTCTCTCTCTCTCTGTCTTTCTCTCTCTCTCTGTCTTTGCTTCTCTCTCTCTTCTCTCTCTCTCTTTGCTTCTCTCTCTCTCTCTGTCTTTGCTTCCCTCTCTGTCTTTGCTTCTCTCTCTTTCTCTCTGTCTTTGCTTCTCTCTGTCTTTGCTTCCCTCTCTCTCTCTCTCTTTGTCTTTGCTTCTCTCTCTCTTTGCTTCTCTCTCTGTCTTTTTCTCTCTGTCTTTGCTTCCTCTCTCTCTCTGTCTTTGCTTCTCTCTCTCTTTCTCTCTGTCTTTGCTTCCCTCTCTCTCTTTGTCTTTGCTTCTCTCTCTTTCTCTCTGTCTTTGCTTCTCTCTCTCTCCTGTCTTTGCTTCTCTCTCTCTCTCTTTGTCTTTGCTTCTCTCTCTGTCTTTCTCTCTCTGTCTTTGCTTCTCTCTCTCTGTCTTTGCTTCTCTCTCTCTTTCTCTCTCTGTCTTTGCTTCTCTCTCTCTTTCTCTCTGTCTTTGCTTCTCTCTGTCTTTGCTTCTCTCTCTCTCTCTGTCTTTGCTTCTCTCTGTCTTTGCTTCTCTCTCTCTGTCTTTTGCTTCTCTCTGTCTTTGCTTCTCTCTCTCTCTCTTTGCTTCTCTCTCTCTCTGTCTTTTGCTTCTCTCTGTCTTTGCTTCTCTCTCTCTCTCTGTCTTTGCTTCTCTCTCTCTCTCTGTCTTTGCTTCTCTCTGTCTTTGCTTCTCTCTCTGTCTTTTCTCTCTCTCTTTTGCTTCCCTCTCTCTTTGTCTTTGCTTCTCTCTCTCTCTCTTTCTCTCTGTCTTTGCTTCTCTCTCTGTCTTCTTCTCTCTCTCTCTGTCTTTGCTTCTCTCTCTCTCTGTCTTTGCTTCTCTCTCTGTCTTTGCTTCTCTCTGTCTTTGCTTCTCTCTCTCTTTGCTTCTGTCTTTGTCTTTGCTTCTCTCTCTCTCTTTGCTTCTGTCTTTGTCTTTGCTTCTCTCTCTCTTTTTCTCTCTGTCTTTGCTTCTCTCTTTCTCTCTGTCTTTGCTTCTCTCTCTCTGTCTTTGCTTCTCTCTCCCTCTCTCTTTGTCTTTGCTTCTCTCTCTTCTCTTCTTCTCTCTTTGTCTTTCTTTCTCTTTGTCTTTGTCTTTGTGTCTTTTCAGGTCCGGCTCCGTCCTCCGTTTTTCTCGGGTCCATTGGGCCATGTTCCTTCCCATTTTCCAGGCTTTGTATTGCTTTTTTGTCCATTTCTTTTCCCTTCCACTGTATGTCCTGGTCTTTGTGGCTTCGGGAGGTCCAGGGAGAGGATCGTTGCTTGTGGGCTCTTATTATATGTATGTATATATGCTTAGCTCTGTCTTGAAACTTTTCTTGTATGAAGTAGAAGTGCTTGCTTCCTTGATGCATGAAGTAGTAGAGGTCTGTGCCTTGAAGCCTTGTAGGCTTAGTGAGGCTTAAGGTGGTTGGCTCCCGAGTAAGTGGCTTGTTAGCGCTGAAGGGTGGCGTGAGGAGTCCTTGGCATGCTGTGAGGCTGTTAGCGGGTAGTGATAGGAGTAAGCTGTCAGCGGGGCACAGAGGGTGGGGCGTCATGGGGTGGAGGGGGCTTCTTGCTTGGAGCTGAGGGGTGGGAGGGCGTGACTCGAGGTCCTTGTGGGTAGTGGGTGGGGAGGGAGGGACCCTGTTTTAGGTCTGTTTGAGAGTTTGTGAGGGTGAGGAGGGCAGTGAAGGGCGTCACAGGGGGGTGTGCAGCGCTTGGGTGTCATGGGTGGCAGGGGGTCTGCTAGCGGAGGCGTGGGACGAGGCAGGCGAGCGCCTCCCTGCCCCATGCAGCAACAGAGCACTCCTACACAACGCGTCTTTACAGGTGTTAGCGGTGTGGGAGTTTGGGGTTGAGTTAGGGTGAGGTGTTGGGGTTTGGGGTTAGGAGTTAGGAGTAAGGGTTGGAGTATTAGGGTTAGAAGTTGAGTTAGAGTTAGAGTGGTTGGGGTTAGGGTAAGGGTGGGGTTAGGAGTTAGAGGTTAGGAGTTTAGGGTTAGTTAGGGTTAGAGTGTTAGGGTGGAGGTTAGGGTTAAGGGAGTTGGGGTTTAGGGTTTAAGAGTTTAGTTTAGGGTTAGGGTTAGGGTTAGGGTTAGGGTTAGGGTTGGGAGTTAGAGGGTTAGGGTTGGGGTTAGGGTTAGGTTGAGTTAGGGTTAGGAGTTGGGGTTGTTTTGAGTTAGAGTGGGGTTGGGAGTTAGGGTTAAGAGTTGGGGTTAGGGTTGGGGTTAGGGTTAGGGTTAGGAGTTAGGGTTAGGGTTAGGAGTTGCAGGGTTGGGGTTGGGGTTAAGGGTTTACTTGTTGTTAGGAGTTAGGGGTTAGAGGTTAGGGAGTTAGGAGTTAGGGTTAGGAGTTAGGGTTAGGAGTTAGGGTTAGGGTTAGGGTTAGGGTTAGGAGTTAGGGTTAGGGGTTAGGAGTTAGGGGTTAGGAGTTAGGGTTAGGGTTAGGAGTTAGGGAGTTAGGGAGTTAGGGTTAGGAGTTAGGGTTAGGGTTAGGAGTTAGGGTTAGGGTTAGGGTTAGGAGTTAGGGTTAGGAGTTAGGAGTTAGGAGTTAGGGTTAGGAGTTAGGGTTAGGGTTGGGGTTAGGGTTAGGGTTAGGGTTAGGGAGTTAGGGTTAGGAGTTAGGGTTAGGGTTAGGGTTAGGGTTAGGGTTAGGGAGTTAGGGTTAGGGTTAGGGTTGGGGTTAGGGTTAGGGTTAGGGTTAGGAGTTAGGGTTAGGAGTTAGGGTTAGGAGTTAGGGGTTAGGAGTTAGGGGTTAGGGTTAGGGTTAGGAGTTAGGGTTAGGGTTAGGGGTTAGGAGTTAGGAGTTAGGGAGTTAGGAGTTAGGAGTTAGGAGTTAGGAGTTAGGAGTTAGGAGTTAGGAGTTAGGGAGTTAGGGTTAGGGGTTAGGGGTTAGGGTTAGGAGTTAGGAGTTAGGAGTTAGGGTTAGGAGT
>JAPFBE010000696.1:7500-10000 GCA_034336665.1 Luscinia megarhynchos | reverse complement strand
ATTAAAATTAAAATTAAAATTAAAATTAAAATTAAAATTAAAATTAAAATTAAAATTAAAATTAAAATTAAAATTAAAATTAAAATTAAAATTAAAATTAAAATTAAAATTAAAATTAAAATTAAAATTAAAATTAAAATTAAAATTAAAATTAAAATTAAAATTAAAATTAAAATTAAAATTAAAATTAAAATTAAAATTAAAATTAAAATTAAAATTAAAATTAAAATTAAAATTAAAATTAAAATTAAAATTAAAATTAAAATTAAAATTAAAATTAAAATTAAAATTAAAATTAAAATTAAAATTAAAATTAAAATTAAAATTAAAATTAAAATTAAAATTAAAATTAAAATTAAAATTAAAATTAAAATTAAAATTAAAATTAAAATTAAAATTAAAATTAAAATTAAAATTAAAATTAAAATTAAAATTAAAATTAAAATTAAAATTAAAATTAAAATTAAAATTAAAATTAAAATTAAAATTAAAATTAAAATTAAAATTAAAATTAAAATTAAAATTAAAATTAAAATTAAAATTAAAATTAAAATTAAAATTAAAATTAAAATTAAAATTAAAATTAAAATTAAAATTAAAATTAAAATTAAAATTAAAATTAAAATTAAAATTAAAAATTAAAATTAAAATTAAAATTAAAATTAAAATTAAAATTAAAATTAAAATTAAAATTAAAATTAAAATTAAAATTAAAATTAAAATTAAAATTAAAATTAAAATTAAAATTAAAATTAAAATTAAAATTAAAATTAAAATTAAAATTAAAATTAAAATTAAAATTAAAATTAAAATTAAAATTAAAATTAAAATTAAAATTAAAATTAAAATTAAAATTAAAATTAAAATTAAAATTAAAATTAAAATTAAAATTAAAATTAAAATTAAAATTAAAATTAAAATTAAAATTAAAATTAAAATTAAAATTAAAATTAAAATTAAAATTAAAATTAAAATTAAAATTAAAATTAAAATTAAAATTAAAATTAAAATTAAAATTAAAATTAAAATTAAAATTAAAATTAAAATTAAAATTAAAATTAAAATTAAAATTAAAATTAAAATTAAAATTAAAATTAAAATTAAAATTAAAATTAAAATTAAAATTAAAATTAAAATTAAAATTAAAATTAAAATTAAAATTAAAATTAAAATTAAAAATTAAAATTAAAATTAAAATTAAAATTAAAATTAAAATTAAAATTAAAATTAAAATTAAAATTAAAATTAAAATTAAAATTAAAATTAAAATTAAAATTAAAATTAAAATTAAAATTAAAATTAAAATTAAAATTAAAATTAAAATTAAAATTAAAATTAAAATTAAAATTAAAATTAAAATTAAAATTAAAATTAAAATTAAAATTAAAATTAAAATTAAAAATTAAAATTAAAATTAAAATTAAAATTAAAATTAAAATTAAAATTAAAATTAAAATTAAAATTAAAATTAAAATTAAAATTAAAATTAAAATTAAAATTAAAATTAAAATTAAAATTAAAATTAAAATTAAAATTAAAATTAAAATTAAAATTAAAATTAAAATTAAAATTAAAATTAAAATTAAAATTAAAATTAAAATTAAAATTAAAATTAAAATTAAAATTAAAATTAAAATTAAAATTAAAATTAAAATTAAAATTAAAATTAAAATTAAAATTAAAATTAAAATTAAAATTAAAATTAAAATTAAAAATTAAAAATTAAAATTAAAATTAAAATTAAAATTAAAATTAAAATTAAAATTAAAATTAAAATTAAAATTAAAATTAAAATTAAAATTAAAATTAAAATTAAAGAAATTAAAATTAAAATTAAAATTAAAATTAAAATTAAAATTAAAATTAAAATTAAAATTAAAATTAAAATTAAAATTAAAATTAAAATTAAAATTAAAATTAAAATTAAAATTAAAATTAAAATTAAAATTAAAATTAAAATTAAAATTAAAATTAAAATTAAAATTAAAATTAAAATTAAAATTAAAATTAAAATTAAAATTAAAATTAAAATTAAAATTAAAATTAAAATTAAAATTAAAAATTAAAATTAAAATTAAAATTAAAATTAAAATTAAAATTAAAATTAAAATTAAAATTAAAATTAAAATTAAAATTAAAATTAAAATTAAAATTAAAATTAAAATTAAAATTAAAATTAAAATTAAAATTAAAATTAAAATTAAAATTAAAATTAAAATTAAAATTAAAATTAAAATTAAAATTAAAATTAAAATTAAAATTAAAATTAAAAATTAAAATTAAAATTAAAATTAAAATTAAAAATTAAAATTAAAATTAAAATTAAAATTAAAATTAAAATTAAAATTAAAATTAAAATTAAAATTAAAATTAAAATTAAAATTAAAATTAAAATTAAAATTAAAATTAAAATTAAAAATTAAAATTAAAATTAAAATTAAAATTAAAATTAAAATTAAAATTAAAATTAAAATTAAAATTAAAATTAAAATTAAAATTA
>JAPFBE010000695.1:0-32392 GCA_034336665.1 Luscinia megarhynchos | reverse complement strand
AATTTTTAGAGATTTTGGGGTTTTCAGGAGATCTTGGGGGATTTGGGGGGATTTGAGGGATTTCAGGGAATTTTGGAGGATTTTGGGTGGATTTTGGGGGGATTTTGGAAAATTTGGGGAGATTTTGAGGGGGTTTTGGGGAGAATTTTGGGGTGTCCCAAGGGGATTTGGGGTGTCTGGGGGATTTTGGGGAGGTTAGGGGAGATTTTGAGGGATTTGGGGGGGATTTTGAGGGGATTTTGGGGGATTTGGGAGGGTTAGGAAAATTTTTGGGGATTTTGACGGGGTTTTAGGGAGAATTTGTGGATTTTGGCGTGTCCAAGGGGATTTTTGGAGAGTTTTGGGGGATTTGGGGTGTCTGGGGTGGATTTTTGGGGTGTGAGGGGATTTTGAGGGCGTTTTAGAATATTTTGGGGGATTTTGAGAGGTTTGTGGGAGAATTTGGGGTTTTGGGGTGTCCTGGGGATTTGGGGGAGATTTTGGGGGATTTGGGGATCTTTTAGAGATTTCAGGGGGATTGGGGAGGATTTGGGGGGATTTTGGGGGGATTTCAGGGAATTCTTGGGTGGATTTTGGTGATTTTGGGGAGATTTTGGGAAGATTTTGGGGGAATTTCTGAGACTTTGGGGGATTTCAAGGGGGATTTTGAGGGAGTTGGAGGGATTTTGGGGGTTTTGGGGCAATTTAGGGGAGATTTTGGGTTTTTCAGGGGATTTTGAGGGATTTTGGGAGATCTTTGGGGGTTTTGGGGGAGTTTGGGGAGATTTGGGGGATTTGGGGGAAGATTTGGGAGGATTTGGGGGGATTTAGGGGATTTCAGGGGGTTTTGGGGGATTTTAGGGTTTCTGCAGAGCCCCCAGATCCCCCCAGACTCCCCAAACACCCCTCCAGAACTCCCCCAAACTCCCCCAGCCCCCGAAGCCCCCAGACTCACTGGGGCCCGTCCTGGATCAGGGGGGGCACGGGCCGGTGGAACAGGAGCCACTTCCAGGGACCCTCGAGACTTTTTGGGGAGGGGGCACCGTGGGAGACCCTCCCAAACTGAGGGGGGATCCCCTCCCCCAAAACCCCCCAGAGCCCGGTCAGGGTGGGGCTGGGACCCCCCAGGAACCCCAAACCAACCCTGGGACCTCCCCAGGAACCCGCGCGCGCGGGAGGCGGGTGTTGCTGAGGGGAGCCGCGCGCTGATTGGTTGGCTCGGGGAGAGGCGCCGCTATTGGCTGGGAGGGGCCCCGCGCTGGCGTGGACAGAGCGTGACGGGAGATCGGCTGTGTAGGAACCTGAGGTAGGGCCGGGGGAAATGGGGGATTTGGGGGGAATGTGAGGGGAATTGAGGGGTCTGAGGTGCTTTTGGGGAGGCTTTGGGGAAATGGGGGATTTAGGAGGGTCTGTGGGGGAATTGAGGGGTCTGAGGTGGGGCCGGGGGAAATGAGGTGCTTTGGGGGTCTCTGAGGGGAACTGAGGGTCTGGGGAAGCTTTGGGGAATTGGGGTATCTGAGTGTGGGCCGGGGGACATGGGGAAGTTAGGGGGGTCTGAGGGAAGTGAGGGATGTGAAGTGGGTCCCGAATGGATTTGGGGGCGATCTGGGGGTCTCAGGGAATTGAGGGGTCTGAGGTGCGTTTTGGGGAGGCTTTGGCAAAACTGCCCCAAAACACCCCCAAATCTCAGAGCAACGCCCCAAAATCCCTGAGACACGCCTCAAAACTGCCCCTGAGTACCCCAAAACACCCCCAAAATCCCAGAGCAACGCCATGAAGATCTCCTTCACCAAAAAGTGACCCAAACCCACCTGAAACACCCCCAAACCCGAAAAAATGGGCCTGGAATACCCCCAAAATTCCAGAGAAACGCCTCAAAACCACCCTCAATACCCCCAAAACTGCCCCAAAACACCCCAAATCCCTTCAGGCTGCCCCAAAATCAACTAGAAACACCCCAAAATCCCATGAAGCACCCTAAAATCCCTCCAAACCACCCCCACAATGCCTCAAAGCTGTTCCCAAATATTCCAAAATTGCTCAAAACCAGCCCCCAAACACCAAAAATCCCAGAAAACTGCCCCCAGAAATGGTCCTGACCCTGCCCCAAACCTCCCACCTGCCCCCACTCCCTAGGTAAAGTTCAGCTCGGACCAAATCCTCCATTTTTTATCCGAAATATTTTTTTTAAATTTCAATCCTCCTTTTTCCAACCCCCAAAATCCTTCTTGTGCACCCCAAATGTCGTTTTCAGCCCCCAAATTCTCCTTTTCCCACCCCAAATCTTTTGTGCATCCAAATTCCTTTTCCCACCCCAAAATCTCCTTTTCCCACCCTAAATTCCCATTTCCCACCCCAAATTCCTTTTCCTTTCCACCCAAAATCCCCTTTTCCCACCCCAAAATGCTATTTCCCCACCCAGAATCTTATTTTTCAATCCCAAATCCCCTTTTCCCACCGAAATCCTGACCTCAAATCCTCATTCCTCACCCGAAACCCTTTTTTCTTCCCCCAAATCTCCTTTTCCTTCACAAAATCTCATTTTTATATCCCAGTTTCTTCCCCTTTTATCCCAAAATCTCCTTTTCCACTGCAAATCCCCTTTTTTGGGTTCCCCAGGGGTTTTTAGGGTTTTTCCCACCCCCAGCATTGTACCCAGGATCTCTCTGCAGACATTGCACCTGGACCTGCCCCCAACCCAAATCAATCCCAAACCAACCCCAAATAAACCTCAAATGACCCCTGCTGTGCCCCCCAGGGTGGAGTGGTTTTGGAGGGGAGTTTAAGGTCAGGTGGGTTTGATCCCAAAGTTTGGGGATACGAGAGGTTTGATCCTAAAGTTTGGGGGGGTTGACACCCCAGGGTTTGGGTTTTGGGGAGTTTTGATCCCAGACTTTGGGGATCAGGGGTCTTTGACCCCAAATTCTGGGATCAGAGGGGTTGGACACTCCAAATATTTCAAACCCCAACATTTGGGGTCTGGGGGTGTTTGTCCCCAGGATTTGGGGGGTTTTGACCCCCCCCTAGGTTTGGGGTAGAGGTTGAGATCAAAATGATTCCCTGAAATTAGCGACAGGATCGGGATTGGGAACAGGATCAGGATTGAGAATGAACTAGGGATTGGGAATGAGAACAAGATTAGGATTGGGAAGGGATCGAGATGGCAAATGAGATCGGGATCAGAAACAGGGATGAGATTGGGAATGGGAACAGGTTTGGGATTGGGAACAGTTTAGGGATTGGGAATAGGAACGAGACTAGGAATGAGGGATCAGAAACGGGAATGAGATCAGGATTGAAAATGGGACAAGGAGTGGGATTGGGGATTGGGAATTGGGAACAGGATTGGGAAAGGGAATGGGAACGGGATTGGAACTGGGAAAGGCAATGGGATCAGGGTTGGGAATGGAAACAATATCAGGAATGGGAACAGGCTTGGGAATAGGAATGCAAGAGGGATTGGGAATGTGAAAGGGATTGGAATTGGGAAAGGCATCGAGATTGGGAATGATATCGTAATCAGAAATGTGAATGAGATTGGGAATGGGAACAGCAAGAGGATTGGGAGTGGGAATGAGATAGGGATTGGGCATGAGATAGGGATTGGGAATAGGAATGGGAACGAGATTGGGAATAGGAACAGGAAGAGGATTAGGAATGGGAATGAGATAAGGATTGGGCATGAGATAGGGATTGGGAAAAGGAATTGGATTAGGATTGGAATGGGAATAGGAATGAGATTGGGATCAGGACAAGGAGCAGGACTGGGAACGGCATCAGGAAGGGGAATGGGAAGAAGATTGAGAATAAAAACGGAAATGAGATAGGGATTGGGAATAAGAATGGAAACAGGATTGGGATGCTAAAACTGTGACATAAATGGGTGCCTTGGCCAGGAAACCTCAAATTGGAGAAGCAAAATTAGGATGGGCGGGAACAACTTTTCCTGGCTGGGAACTGGAATTCCAGATCCTGGCAGTGTGAGCCATGCAGCACCATGCAGGCTGGGATCATGGGGGATGGGATGACATGGACTGGGATCCTCCAGACTGGGACTGCACAGACTGGGACCAGATGGATCAGGGCCATGCAGAGTGGGATTGTACAAACTGGGACCACTTGGACTGGGATTGTACAAACTGGGACCATATGGACCGGGATGGCTGCAACAGAGCGATGTGAACTGAGACGGTCCCGCCCCTCCCAGGGGTCCCTCCCAGTCCTGCCCAGTTTCGTGTGGGGGCGCAGCCAAAACTCCCTGCAGTGAACAAGGAGGTCCCAAAGCGCTCCTGGTGTCTGTCTGTCCTGGTCCCGGTCTCAGGCTCAGTTTAGAGCAGTCCTGGAGCGCTCCTGGTGCTGATTGTGGTCCCGGTCTGAATCTTGATCCCGGAGCGGTGCTGGTCTCAGGCCCAGTCACGGTCCTATAGTGGTGCCGGGGATCTATGTGGGATCTGTAGGGGACTGGTGTGGCTTTACGCCCCTGGGACGTTTCTGGGGATCTGGAAAGGGCATAGGGGGCTCTGCAGGGTCCCTAAAAGGAGTTTGGGAGGTCCATAGGGGATCTGTAGGAGCCTGGTTTTACCAGGTTTTACCGCCCTGGGGGTTTCTGGGGTTTTGTATAGGGGATTTGAGGTTGTCTGTAGGGGATTTGGGGGGCACTGGGTAGTCTATACGGGATCTATAGGGGATTTGTTTGGGACTGTGTGGGGCTGAGGGTCTCTATAGCAGATTTGGTCTTGTGTGTAGGGGATTTCATGGGTCCGTTAAGGGGGATTGGGATTTCGATAGGGGATTTGGGGGCACTGGGTTTTCCCTAAAGGCACTCTGAGAGAATTACCGCGTCGACACCAGGAAGTTTTTTTAAAATTTTGTCTACAAACATGGGAATTTTTAGGTTTCTTTTGGGAATTTTTGAAATTTTGGGAACCTCTAATGGAATTTGGGAGGATCCCATAGGGAATTTTTTGTGGTCTCTATAGGCAAACTTGGGTCTAAACATGGGAAGTTTGGGTTCTCTACAGGAAATTCTTGGGATTGCCTTAGAGAATACTTGGGAATTCAGGGTCCAATTGTGGGAATTTCTGGGTGAGAATTTTGGGTGCCAAAATACAGCAGTGAGCAGCTGGCATAAAGCCCATAAGATCCAGGGCTCTGATTTTAGGGTGATTTTGGCTCCCTTGGGAGAGTTTCAGGCCAGTTTGGGTGTGTTTAGGTCCATTTGGATGACTTTTGGAAAAACAAGGCGGTTCTAAGGTGATTTTAGGCCCATTTTTGTGATTTTTGGCAAAACCAGGAACTTTCAGGGTGGATTTGATAGACATTTAGGAGATTTAAAGGTGATTATAGGCAACTTGGTGTGGGTTTTCAACCACTTTTGGCAGTTTCAGACCCTTTGGTTAGATTTTAAGCCCATTTGGCTGATTTCAGGCCAAAGCTGATGCGTTTTAGACTGGATTTTAGGCCCCTTCTGGACAATATTAGGCACATTTGGATGAATTTCACCACTAGGTGTGGATTTGAGGCCTCTCTGGCTGATTTTACATCAAACCTGGTGGATTGAGGCTGCATTTGGTGCCTTTTATTGGTGTTTTTGGGCAAACTGAATCCTTTTAGGACCTTTGGTACCGCCCCTTTCCCCTCACAGTTCCTGCCCTTCCCTTGACCCATCTCCTCCCAGTTTGGGGTTCGGAACAGGGCAGGAGCAGGAGGGAGGGAGGAAGAGGCAGAGCGGCAGCAGAAGCAGGAGGAGACAAGGAACGATTTGAGCGCCAGCCCAGAGCTGCCTCAACTCACAGCACCCCTGGGACCATCGCCCCCCATCCCGCAGGTGCCCGGGGAGGGGGAGCTCGTGCCAAATATCCCGGAAGGGGTCCCTGGGATGGGGATTTTTGGGGGGCATGTTTGGATCTTGCCGGGCTCCAGAGGTGCAGATGGCCCTCGGGGGGATATCGGGGGTTCCCCAGGAGGTGTTTTTGGGGGTCCCAGTGGGTGCGGGCAGAGCCCCGGCGGGGGGCGGGGGGATGCGGGTCCCCCCGCGGTGGGGGTTGGGCTTCCTGGGCTGGGCCCTGCGAGCTCTGCCGGGGCCACGTGGGGAGCGTGCGGGAGCGGCGGGATGGGCCGGGGGGACAGCGGTTTTGGAGAGCCCCGGGAGAGGCGCGGCTTCCCTGAGCGGGAGCGCAGAGAGAGGAGAGCCCCAGAAGGGCAAAGCGGTGAGCCTGAGAGGGGGGGACCCCTAGCATTGCCAGGACCCTGGCTGGGGGTGCTGGGGCTGGAGCGGCAGCATGGCCGGGAAAGGGCTTTGAGTCTCCTGGTGCCGCCAGTGGCTGCTCCCAGCATGAGCCCAGTTGCTCCCCGCGTGTGCTTCCAGTTTCCTCGGCACTCCCAGCATGAGCCCAGTCACTCCCAGGCATTCCCAATTATGATGGAATTTGCCCCAGCACGGTCCCAGTTGCTCCCAGTTCCTCCCAGTGTCACCGAAACTGAGAGCAAAAAAAACTTCAACACCATTTTTAAATTTAGAAAGTCAAGGCGTTACTTCATTATCTGGGCAGGGTGTTGTAGCCAGGATGTCGCACAGAAATCTTCTCATCACACCTAACCCATGTGTGCAGAGAGAATCATTTCATGACACTCCGTTTTTAGGAGATTTTTCAGTTCTTTTACACAGTCATAGAAATGAATTGGGTCAGTGTTTTTTGGTCTCAAGTTGCAAACACGCAATTCCGAATACTTGGTCTCCTTTTGGATGCGAGTTTCTCCCCTTCTGATGTTAATTAGATCTTCATTCCCTGATTTTATCAGTCTTTTCAGAGAAGATGTCTGCAGCTTGGCCAGAGGCTGAGTCTCAGTTGGATGTCCCCCGAGATCCCAAAATCCCCCAGCATCCCTGAATGGGGAGAGGAAAGAGGGGGAAGCTTTTCAGATTCCTGGGGCTCTTAGCAGCCTGGGGGACCCCCAATAGAAGCGTGACCCCCAGCAGGTGGGACAGGGGGAACCCCTGAATCCCAAAGGGGAGGGACCATTCCCAGGAAATCCTGGGAGGCATTTTCAGGGCTTAGTGGTTTTGTTTGGGAGGTTTTGATGGACCCCAGATACCAGGGGACTTCTACAGATGGACTTGGACAGGAGGAACCCCCAACACAATGCACGCATCCCTTGTTTTTCCCCAAACCAGTACTTCCCATTTCCACGCCTTGGCCCGATGGAGGAGGAGGAGGCTGCGAGGAAGAGGAAGATGGCCCAGGAGCCCCATGCAGGTGAGGAAGAAGTCAGTGCCCCTTTCCCCCTCTGTCCTGCTCCATCTCCCAGCCCAGCACGGCCCCGGCTGCAGGACACCCCGCTGCTGACACTGACCTGCCGGGGACGCGCGGGGGGGGATCTCTTTCCCCTTCCCATCGGCATGGAGGCAAATCCCCTCCTCTCCTTGTCCTTCCTCGCCCAGACAAGGAGCTGAGCACGGAGAGCAGGGAGGACAAATCCCCGCGGCAGAACCTGGTGGAAGAGGCCGTTTGCAGTGGCTCCACGGCGCAGGAATCCAACGGAGAGGAAAAGCCATGGAGATTCCGCAGCAGGAGCGGCTGCAAATGCAGATCGCGGGGATCTGAGGAGGCAAGACCCAGACGGAAATGGAGCCAGAGCTCGCACTTGGTGGTCCATGAGCAGCTTCATGATGGGAAGAAGCACCACAAGTGCTCAGAGTGTGGGATGGGCTTCAGATGGAGGTACCTCCTGATCCACCACCAGAGGATCCACACTGGGGAGAGGCCCTACGAGTGTGGGGAGTGTGGGAAGAGGTTTCACACCAGCAGCAATCTCCTCCTGCACCAGCGCACGCACACAGACGAGAAGCCCTTCCGCTGCCCCGACTGCGGGAAGGGCTTCAGGAAGAACTCCAACCTCATCTTCCACCAGCGCATCCACACCGGGGAAAAGCCCCACGAGTGTGAGGAGTGTGGGATGAGCTTCAGCCACAGCTCCAACCTGATCAGCCACAAGAGGATCCACAGTGGAGAGAGGCCCTATGAGTGTGAGGAGTGTGCAAAGAGCTTCAGACAACGCTCCAAACTGATCTGCCACCAGAGGATCCACACTGGGGAGAGGCCCTACAGATGTGAGGAGTGCGGGAAGAGCTTCAGGCAGCGAGACAAGCTAATCAACCACCAAAGGATTCACACCAGGGAGAGGCCCTACAAGTGTTCTAAGTGTGGGAAGAGGTTTCTCACCAACTTCAATCTCCTCCAGCACTACCAGACACACACGGAGGAGAGGCCCTACGAGTGTCCTGACTGCGGGAAGGGCTTCAGGCAAAAATCCCATCTCATCACCCACCGGCGCATCCACACTGGGGAGAGGCCCTACAAGTGTGACGAGTGTGGGAAGAGCTTCTCCCAGAGCTCAGCCTTGACCAGACACCAACGGAGGCACCGGTAAGGGAATCCCTGCGAGTGCCCCGAATGTGGGAAGAGCTTCGTGCGCTTCTCCAACTCCATCCTTCACTGCAGAACCCACATTGGGAAGAGCTCTGGTGACCCCCATTCCCTGGGATCCATGCTGGGAAGACACCTGCCTGGTTGTCCTTTTGTTTTGGCCTTCGTTTTTCTCTCTTCTCCATCTCATTGTGCTCTTAAAGCCAAGATGGATCAATCTGTCACCTCAACACCTCCCAAATCCAAGTAAAAACACCTCAATTTTGACTCAAAAAGGATCAATCCAACTTCAAAGTGCTTTGTTCACTCTTCAAAACAACTCAATCCCACACGAACCTTACTGGATTCCACAGCCACCAGGGTGAGAAGGGGTTTGGAAGGAGATTGGGACAAGTGGGATCCGAATTTGGAGCGGCGGGATCGGGATTGTGTGGGACTGACTGAGTGCAAACCGTTAATCTTATAGTAAATAGTAAATAAAACTTTGACAATTCCTGATTTCTGTCCCGTTCTCTTTCATTCAGTTCCAGTTCTGTTTTCAGTGGCACCTTCTCAGCTGATTGTATTTGTGTCCTCCTTTCTCTCCTACCTCTCTCTGCCTGCTCTGTTTCTCTCTCAGGGTCTCCCTTGAGCCAGGGCATCTCCCACCAAAGACCCTGCCCTGATTCAATTCCCAGTGCAGGAGCTGCAACAGCCATGGGTGAAGTTCTGAAGGCTGGCAGTGAAACGTTCCTGTAAGATCTTGCTGCACTTGGCTTTTGGCCCCTTCTGAAGAGCTTTGCCTTCAAGGGCAGGAACATCTTTTCCTGCCTGGAACTGGAATTCCAGAGCCTGGGAGTGTGAGCCATGCAGGACCATGCAGACTGGGATGATGGGAGCTGGGATCACATGGACTGGGATCCTCCAGACTGGGACTGCACAGAATGGGTCCAGATGGATCAGGGCAATGCAAACTGGGATTGTACAAACTGGGATGATACGGACTGGGATTGCACAATGCGAGACTGTATGGACGGGGTTAACTGCTCCAGAACGATGTGAACTCAGGTGGTCCCGCCCTACCCCGGGTCCCTCCCAGTCCCACACGGGAGCACAGCCAGAAGTCCCCAGATTTAATGTGGAGATCCCAGAGTGCTCACAGTGTGATCCTGGTGCTGATCCCTGTCTTTCTGCCAGTTTCAGTCTCACTCTCAGTCTCTGAGCACTCCTGATGTCGGCCTCAGTTTTGGTTCTGATCCCAGTGTCGATGTCAGTCTTGGAGCAGTCCCCGAGTGCTCCCTGTGCTCATTCTGGTCCTGGTGTTGATCTCGATCCCAGAGCGGTGCTGGTCTCAGTCCCAGTGGGTCTTAAAGTCGCACCAGTCTTGGTGTTGGTTCTGGTGCTGCTCTCAGTCTCAGTCCCGGAGTTCTCCCGTTGCCGGTTCTAGTGTCTGTCTTGGTCTCAGTCTTGGTCCCAGTTGCAGTTCTGGGGCCGTTTTGGGATTGGTCTCAGTCCCAGTGCCAGTGGTGGTCTTGTAGATGTGCCAGTTTCGGTTCTGGTGTGAGTTCTGTTCCCAGTCTTGGTCTTGGTTCCAGTCCTGGGCCATTTTATTGATGATAGAGAGAGAGACAGAGACTGCAGGCTCATGATCAGAATCCAAATTTATTGTGAGCTACATTTGCTTATGCAGCATTTTTAGGAAGGCAGTAATTTTTGACTACATTCATTGGGTTAAACATCACCCCGACAAACTTTACATTTCTCCTTATTTATTTCAATCTTCTTTCACGTTGCCAGTCTTGATCCAATCTTCTTGTAATCATCAAAGCTCTGTTTGTTTTTGCCAAGGCGTCTAGGTTATCAAACTGCAAATGCCACTTAAATCCACAGCACTCTCTGTCTCAGCTTCCACAGTGCTCGTCTCAATCTGGGTCCGACAGCGGTGCCAGTCTCGTGGCGGTGCCAGTTCTGTTTTCAGTCTTGGACTCAATGTCGGTCTTGGTCTTGGTTTAAGAGCAGTTCCAGATACAGCACTGATACTGGTGCTGGTGTTTGTCTCAGAGTGCTCTCAGTGCCAATCTCAGTCTTGGTTCTGGTGCCAGAGTGGTGCCAATTTGGGTTTTTGTCCCAGTGCCAGTCTTGGTGCTGGTTCCAGTGCCACTCTCAGTCTCAGTCCTGGAGTTCTCCTGATGCTGGTTTTGGTCCCAAGGCAGTCCTGGATCTCTATTGGTGCTTGTCCCAGTGTCGGTGCTGGTCTCAGTCTTGGTCCCAGTGCTAATTCTGAGACTGGTTTCAGTCTCAGTCCCTGTCCCAGACTCAGTTCCAGTGCTGGAGCAGTGCTGGTCTCAGTTCTGGTGTCAGTTCTGTTCCCAGTCTTGGTCTCTGTAGTGAATGGGCCAGAAGACCAGCTCCTCTTTCAAGGCCTTTATTGAAAATCAGCTCTGGGTGGGGCCCGAGGGGTTGTGCACAGCGCCGCTGCTTGGGAGGAGACGTTCAGCTCCCTGTGGCGCCTCACCACAGTACGGCGGTACCGGGGGTGTCACCGGGGATGGGGGCAGCTGTGGGTTTAGCAGAATCTCCTTGTCTGACCTTGATCTCATTTCCATCTCTGTTGCTGTTTCCATTGCTGGCTTTGTCCTCTTCATCTTCACATCTTTGCCTCCATCTTCATCTTCATCTCCTTCATCAACTCTGTCTCCATCTCCATCATCTCCATCATGTCCATCACCGTCTCCATCATCTCCGTCTCCATCCCCATCCTCTCCAACCATCTCTATTTCCATCTCATCTCTGTCATCTCTATCACCTCCATCTCCACCCCATCTCCATCATCTCCACCCCATCTCCATCTCCACCCCATATCCATCCATCTCTATGTCCATTTCCATTTCATCTCTGTCATCTCCATCACTTCCATCTCCACCCCCATCCCCTTCTCATCTCCATCACCTCCATCTCCATAATTTCCATCTCCATCCCCATCTCCATCACTTTCATCTCTACCCTCACCCCCATCTCCATCATCTCCCATCTCCATAATTTCAATTTCCATTATGTCCATCACCTCCATCACCATCTCCATCATGTCCATCTCCACCCCACCCCATCCCACCCCACAGATCGAGAAGCTCAAGGCCGAGCAGAACAAGCAGCCGCCGCCACCGCTCCTGACCCCACAAATTTTTGGGGGAATCCCCGGGAGGTGCCGACCCTTGCCAGCCGGAGCGGCACGTCGCCTACGTCCTGCACGAGCTGCGGCCAGAGCGCCTCCAGCCCAAGCTTGACCGCGTCCAGACTCCAACCACCGAGTGAGGGCCCACTGAGCCACCCCCGGCCACCTCTGCCGTCAGCGTGGCGACCCTTGCCGAGCCCCAGGTGGCCCCCAGGGCCGAGGAGCCCAGTGAGGTCCAATCGGTGCTGCCGGAGCGGCACCGGGAGCGCCAGTTGGAGCGCCAGGAGTCCAGCGAGCCGGAGCTGCTGTGGCACGATGGGAAGGGCGGCAGGTGAGCGAGGGGACGCTCTGAGGACACCATGGGGACACAGTGGGGACAGCAGGGAGGGGACGAAGCTGAGGTGACCCCACCGTGGTCCCCAAATGTCTCCCAGCAGCAAAGCCACCCTAGCCGACATCGTGGAGCAGCTGCAGGAGAAGGAGGCGGGCGGGCCAGTGCCGGCTTCAGTGAGTGCTTGGTGAACTCTTGGTGACCCTTTGGTGGCTCCTTGGATTCCTTCTTGTGTCCCTTTGGATTCCACTCAGTGCCCCCTGAATGTCCCTTACATGTACCCCTGGATGTCCCCTTCATGTCCCACCGGACATCCCTCAGTGTAAGCTCCATGTCCCACTGGAGATCCCCTCCATGTCCCCTCCATGTCCCTTCCACGCTCCCCGGAAGATTTCTCCATGACTCTCTGGAGACCCCTCAGGGTCCCCTCATTGGCCCCTCTATGTCCCCCTCAGTGTCCCCTCCATGTCTCACTGAAGATCCTCATTGTCCCCTCATTGTCCCCTCCATGTTCCATTGGACATCCGTCAGTGTCCCTTCAATGTCCCCCTGGATGTCTCCTCATTGTCCCTTCCATGTCCCAATGGAGATCCTCTCAATGTCCCACTGGAGAACCCCTTCATGCCCCCCTGGATGTCCCTTCAGTGTCTCTTCCTTGTCCCACTGAAGATCCTCAGTGTCCCCTCCATTTTCCACTAGACATCCCTCATTGTCCACTCTGCATCCCACTGGACATCCCTCATTTTCTCACTGCAGATCCCCTCAGTGCCTCACTGGAGATCCCTCCATGTGCCCCTCAGTGCCCCCTCATTGTCCCCTCCATGTCCCCCTGGATGTTCCTTCAGTGTCCACTCTACGTCCCATGAGACAGTCCTCAATGTCCCCTCTATGTCCTCTCCATGTGCCCCTGGATGTCCCCTCATTGTCTTCTCCATGTCCCACTGGAGATCCTCTGTGTCCCCTCAGGGTACCCTCAGGGGGCGCACGGGCCGGTGGAACAGGAGCCACTTCCAGGGACCCTCGAGACTTTTTGGGAGGGGGCACTGTGGGAGACCCCCCCAATCTTAGGGGGGATCCCCTTCCCCCAAAAACCCCCCAGAGCCCGGTCAGGGTGGGGCTGGGACCCCCCAGGAACCCCAAACCAACCCTCTGGGACCCCCCAGGACCCCCCAAAACCCCATAGACACCCCTCCAAATTCCCCCCTAGACCCTCGCCCAAAAACCTCCCTAAGTACCCCCCAGGACCCCTCCCCAAAACCCCCCAGACCCCCCTTTAGCTCCCCACCCCCCACCCTCACCCCTCCCCCGCCCCTCCCCACCTGTCCCTCGCCGCCTCAGCAGCTCCCGCAGCCCCTCGTCCTCTCCCGGCCCTGCCCCGCTCCCTGCAGCCTCCCTCAGCGCCCGCCCCGAGCCCGGGGAGGGGCCGGGGAGGGCCGCCCTCTGCATGGCCGACCCCGGGGCAGAGGGCGCCAGCTCCCGCCTGGCTTCTCATTGGCTGCAGCGCGGGAGGCGGGTGTTGCTGAGGGGAGCCAGCTGATTGGTTGGCTCGGGGAGAGAGCGCCGCTATTGGCTGGGAGGGCCCGCGGGCATGTGCAGGACAGAGCGTGACGGGAGAGAGGCTGAGGACGGAACCTGAGGTAGGTCAGGGGGAAATGGGGGGCTTGAGGGGGGAGTGAGGGGAATCTGAGGTGGCTCTGAGGGGGAATTGAGGGGTCTGAGGTGGGTCTGGAATGGATTTGGGGGGCTCTGTGGGGAATTGAGGGGTCCGAGGTGGGGCCGGGGGAAATGAGGTGCTTTGGGGGTCTCTGAGGGGAACTGAGGGCTCTGGGGAAGCTTTGGGGGGAATTGGGGTGCCTGAGGTGGAGCCGGGGGGACATGGGGGAAACTGGGGGGGTCTGAGGGGAAGTGAGGGGTGTGAAGTGGGTCCCGAATGGATTTGGGGCGATTTGGGGGGCGGTCTGAGGGGAATTGAGGGGTCTGAGGTGCGTTTGGGGAAGCTTTGGCAAAACTGCCCCAAAACACCCCAAATCCCAGAGCAACGCCCCAAAATCCCTGAGACACGCCTCAAAACTGCCCCTGAGTACCCCAAAACACCCCAAAATCCCAGAGCAACACCATGAAGATCTCCTTCGCCAAGAACTGACCCAAACCCACCTGAAACACCCCCAAAACCGAAAAAAATGGGCCTGGAATACCCCAAAATTCCAGAGAAATGCCTCAAAACCACCCCTCAATACCCCAAAACATAAGTTCAGCTCAGACCACATCCTCCTTTCTTTATCCCAAATCTTTTTTTTTAATCTCATATCCTCCTTTTTCCAACCCCAAAATCCTTCTTTGTGCACCCCAAAATGTCCTTTTCAGACCCCAAATTCTCCTTTTCCAAGCTCAAATACTCCTTTTCACACCCCAAATCTTTTGAGCATCCCAAATCTGCTTTTCCCACCCCAAAATCTCCTTTTTCCATTCAAAGTCTCCTTTTTCAATCCCAAATCCCCTTTTCCCACCAAAATCCTGACCTCAATCTCTACCCAAAACCCTCTTTTCCTCCCCGAAATCTCCTTTTCCATCCCAAAATATCATTTTTATAAACCAATTTCTTCCTCTTTTACCTCAAAATCTCTTTTTGCGCTGCAAATCCTTTTTTTAGGGTTCCCAAGCGGTTTTTGGGGTATTTCCCAGCATTGTACCCAAGGTCTCTGCAGACATTGCACCTGCCCCCACCCCAAATAAATCCCAAATCAACCCCAAATCAATCCGAAATCAACCCCAAATAAACCCCAAACGACCCCTGCTGTGCCCCCCAGGGTGGAGTGGTTTTGGAGGGGAGTTTGGGGTCACATGGGTTTCATCCCAAAGTTTGGGGATACGGGAAGTTTGATCCTAAAGTAAGGGGGAAGGTTGACACCCCAGGCTTTGGGATGAGGGGGTTTGACCCCAGAATTTTGGGATCGGGGGGGTGGGACACCCCAAATATTTCAATCCCCAGAGGTTGGGAATTGGGGTGGTTTGACACCTCAAGGTTTGGAGTCTGAAAGGGTTTGATCCTAAAATTTGGGGTCAAGGGTGTTTTACATCTCAAGATTTGGGGTTTGGGGGGGTTGGTCCCAAAGTTTGGGATTTAGGGGGGTTGGACACCAAATTATGGGGATTAGGAGGGTTAAACCCCAGAGTGTGGGAATTGAGCGGGGGTGCGCAATCCTAAAATTTGAGATTTGGGGGTATTGACACCCCAGGGTTTGGGTTTTGGGGGGTTATGATCCCAGAATTTAGGGATCGGGGGTTTAACTCCAAATTGTGGAATCAGAAGGGTTGGACACCCCAAATATTTCAAACTCCACCTTTTGAGGATTGGGCATTTTGATCCCAAATTTGGGGTTTGGGGGTGTTTGACCCCAGGATTTGGGGGGTTTTGACCCCCCCAGGTTTGGGGTAGAGGTTGAGATCAAAATGATTCCCTGAAAACAGCAGCAGGATCGGGACTGGGAACAGGATCGGGATTGGGAATGAAATAGGGATTGGGAAAGGGATCGAGATGGCAAATGAGATCGGGATCAGAAACAGGAATGAGATTGGGAATGGGAATAGGAACGGGTTTGGGATTGGGAACAGGTTAGGGATTGGGAATAGGAATGAAACTAGGAATGAGGGATCAGAAAAGGGAATGAGAACGGGATTGAGAATGGAATAACGATTGGGATTGGGGATTGAGTACAGGATTGGGAAAGGGAGTGGGAAATGGGATTGGAACTGGGAAAGGCAATGGGATCTAAACTGGGAATGGGAACAGGAACAGGATTAGGACTGGAATGGGCATAGGAATGAGATCGGGATCAGGACCAGGAACAGGACTGGGAACGGCATCAGGAAGAGGGAACGGGAAGAAAGATTGAGAATGGGAACGGCAATGAGATAGGGATTGGGAATAGGATTGGGAACTGGATCGGGATGGTAAAGGTGTGACATAAATGGGTGCCTTGGCCGGAAAATCTCAAATTGGAGAACCAAAACTAGGATGGGCAGGAACAACTTTTCCATGCTGGGAACTGGAATTCCAGAGCCTGGCAGTGTGAGCCATGCAGGACCATGCAGGCTGGGATCATGGGGCTGGGATGACATGGACTGGGATCCTCCAGACTGGGACTGCACAGACTGGGACCAGATGGATCAGGGCCATGCAGACTGGGATTGTGCAAACTGGGATTGCATGGACTGGGATTGTACAAACAGGGATCCCATGGACTGGGATTGTACAAACTGGGACCATATGGACCAGGATGGCTGCACCAGAACGATGTGAACTGAGACGGTCCTGCCCCTCCCAGGCTCCCTCCCAGTCCTGCCCAGTCCCGTGTGGGGGCACAGCCAAAACTCCCCGCAGTGAACAAGGAGGTCCCAGAGCGCTCCTGGTGTCGGTCTCTGTCCTGGTCCTGGTCTCAGGCTCAGTTTGGAGCAGTCCTGGAGCGCTCCTGGTGCTGATTCTGGTCCTGTCCTGAATCTCAGTCCTGGAGCGGTGCTGGTCTCAGGCTCAGTCACGGTCCTATAGTGGTGCCTGTCTTGGTGCCGGTTTAGTTTTCAGTTTTGGTCTCAGTCTCGGAGCGGTTCCGGTCCCAGTGCTGGTTCTGGTGCCAGTGTTGATCCCAGAGTGCTCCCAGTGCCAATCTCACTCTCAGACCCAGTCATGGAGCGGTGCCAGTCTCAGTTCTGGTGCCGGTGCCGCTCTCAGTCTCAGTTCTGGAGCTTTCCCAGTGCCGTCCTAGTGTCGGTGCTGGTCTCAGTCTTGGTCCCAGCAGAAATTCTGGGGCCAGTCTCGGTCTTGGTCCCAGTTTCAGTTTCAGTTCTGGAGCGGTGCTGGTCTCAGTTCTGGTGCTGGTTCTTTTCCCAGTCCTGGTCTCGTTTTCTGTTCTGATGTTGGTCTCAGTATTGATGCTGGTGCTGGTTCTGGTGTTGGTCTCAGTCTTGGTTCCAAAGATTTTTGGCCCATTTGGCTGATTTTCTGCCAAAGTGGGATTTTAGACTGGATTTTAGGGGCCTTTTGGACAATGTTAAGCCAATTGGGATGATTTTAGATCACTATTGTGTGGATTTGAGGTCCATTTGGGTGATATTTAGGCCAAACCTGGTGGATTTAAGCTGCATTTGAGGGGCTTTTAGGTGATTTTAGGCCAAACCAGGCCCCTTTAGGACCGCCCAGCCCTTTGGCCCTGTCCCTTTCTCCTCACAGTTCCCGCCCTTTTCTGACCCAGCCCATTTCCTCTCGGTTTCTGCCCATTTATTAGCCCCACACATTTTTATTCGCAGCCCCTGTCAATCATTAACCTCTCCTCTTTTATTCAGACCGAGCCCTTGTGTTCGCCCCGCCTTGTTCCCCTCTAAAGCCCCGCCCATCTCCTGGGCGCATTCACCCCATGCATGCTCAGAACACCCAAAAGTGCTTCACCGCCATCTTTGCTCCTGGTCCGCGGCCTGGCTGCAGCGTATCCAAGAGCTGCGGTGGGGCTGGAGGGATCTGTAGGGAATCTATAGGGGATCTAAAGGGGATCTGGAAGGGATCTGTAGGGGACTGGCGTGGCTTTACACTCCTGGGACGTTTCTGGGGGTCTCCAAAGGGCATTGGGGGCTCTGCGGGGTCCCTAAAGGGGGTTTGGGAGGTCCATAGGGAATCTGTTGGAGCCTGGAAGGGGCGTTACCACCCTAAGGATTTCTGGGATTTTGTATAGTGGATTTGGGTTTGTCTGTAGGGGTTTGGGGGGCACTGGGTAGTCTATAACGGATCTATAGTGGATCTGTCGGGGACTGAGGGGGGCTGAGGGTGTGTCTAGAAGATACGGGCTTGTCTGTAGGGGATTTCGGGGGTCCCTTAAGGGGGATTGGGATTTCGATAGGGGATTTGGGGACACAGGGTTTTCCCTAAAGGCACTCTGAAAAAAATTATGGGGTCTACACCAGGAAGTTTTTTTTTAAATTTTGTTTACTAACTTTGGAATTTTTAGGTTTCTCTTGGGAATTTTTGAAATTTTGGGGACATCAAATGGAATTTTGGAGGATCCCATAGGGAATTTTTGTGGTCTCTACAGGCAAACTTGGGTCCAAACATGGGAAGTTTGGGGTCTCTACAGGAAATTCTTGGCATCTCCTTCGGGAATATTTTGGAATTCAGGATCCAAATGTGAGACTTGCCAGGGAGGGTGGGTGGGTTTGGGTGCCAAAATACGGCAATGAGCAGCTGGCATAAAGCCCATTAGACCCATGGCTCTGATTTTAGGGTGATTTTGGCTCCCTTGGGGGGTTTCAGGCCAGTTTGGGTGTGTTTAGGTCCATTTGAATGATTTCAGGAAAAACGAGGTGGCTCTAATGTAATTTTAGTCACATTTTTGTGATTTTTGGCAAAAGCAGGCACTTTCAGGGTGGATTTTACAGACAGTTAGGAGATTTAAAGGTGATGATAGGCAACTTGGTGTGGGTTTTCAAACACTTTGGCAGTTTGAGACCCTTTGGTTAGATTTCAAACCATTTGGCTGATTTCAGGCCAAAGCTGATCAGTTTTAGCCTGGATTTTAGGCCCCTTTAGACAATATTAGGCCCCTTTGGATGATTTTACGACCCTGGTATGGATTTCAGGCCTCTCTGGCTGATTTTAGGCCAAACGTGGTGGATTGAGGCTGCAGTTGGTGCCTTTTATTATTGATTTTTGGGCAAATGGAATCCTTTAAGGCCCTGCCCCTTTCTGCTCCCAGTTCCCGCCCTTCCCTTGACCCACCCACTCCAAGTTCAGGGTTCAGAACGGGGCAGGAGGAGGAGGGAGGGAGGAAGAGGCTGAGTGGCAGCAGAAGCAGGAGGAGAGACAAGGGAGAGATTCGACCACGAGCCCGGACCTGCCTGAACTCGCAGCCCCCCGAGACCATCGCCCCCCATCCCGCAGGTGCCCGGGGAGGGGGAGCTCGCCCCAAATATCCCGGGGGGTCCCTGGGTTTGGGGATTTTTGGGTGGGATGGTTGGATCTTGCCAGGCTCCAGAGGCACAGATGGCCCTCGGGGAGATATCGGGGGGTCCCAGGGAGATGTTTTTGGGGGTCCTGGTGGGTGCGGGCAGAGCCTGGCGGGGGGCGGGGGGATGCGGGTCCCCCCGCAGTGGGGGTTGGGCTTCCCGGGCCGGGCCCTGCGAGCTCTGCCGGGGCCATGTGGGGAGCGCGCGGGAGCGTTGGGATCCGCCGGGGGACAGCGGTTTTGGGGAGCCCCGGGAGAGGCGCGGCTTCCCTGAGCGGGAGCGCAGAGAGAGGAGAGCCCCAGAAGGGCAAAGCGGGGAGCGCGAGAGGGGAGACCCCTGGCATTGCCGGGACCCCGGCAGGGGTTGCTGGGGCTGGAGGGGCTCCCGGTGCCGCCAGTGGCTGCTCTCAGCATGAGTCCAGTTGCTCCCCGCGTGTGCTTCCAGTTTCCTCGGCACTCCCAGCATGAGCCCGGTCACTCCCAGCCATTCCCTATTATGATGAAATTACCCCCAGCAGGGTCCCAGTTGCTCCCAGTTCTTCCCAAGGTCACTGAAACTGAGAGAAAAGACAAAAACCTCCAAAAAAAATTTAACTTTAGACAGTCAAGGTGTTACTTTATTATCTGGGCAGGATGTTGTGGCCAGGATGTAGCACAGAAATCTTCTCATCCACACATAACCCGTGTGTACAGAGAGAATGATTCCATGGCGCTCCGTTTTTAGGAAATTCTTTCAGTTCTTTTATACAGTCATAGAAATGAATTGTGCCAGTGTTCTTTGGTCTCAAGTTGCAAACAGTCAATTCCTAATATTTAGTCTCTTTTTGGATCCAGATTTCTTCCCTTCTGATGTTAATTCGATCTTCATTCCCTGATTTTATCAGTCTTATCACAGGGGATGTCTGCAGCTGTGCCAGAGTCTGAGTCTGGGGTGGATGTTCCTGGGTGGCCACTGATGTTCTGTTAATGGCCGCTGATGGCCCTTGAGCATTCCAGCTGCTTCAGGTGTGTTGATGTGTTGTGTTGATCTGACCTCACCTGGGGGGTGGCAGGGTGGGTTTCGTCTGAGGGAAAAGACTCGTGGGTTTTTCTTTCCCCTGCAAAGAAAATTAGAAGTCTCTTAGGTCAAAAGCAACCAAAGTATCTTGGCTAAAATTACAGGAAAATTTTTCAACGGATACATTTTCCAACACCACTTTGGTCCAGTGTGTTCCCAGTTCCCCCAGCTGCCCTAGCATAGTCCCAGTCACTCCAAGTGCTATCCCAGTATGAGTCCAGTATGAGTCGAGTCTCTGCCAGCAGGGCCCCAGTCACTCACACTTGCCCCCAGTTGCCCCAGCATGGTCCCAGTTTTCCCCCCAGTACAATCTCAGTCACTCTCAGTGAGGTCCCAGTCACCACCCCTACAGTCTCAGACATTCCCAGTATATCCCAGTTGCCCTGAACAATCTCATAGTCATTTCCAGTCACTCCCAGTTAGCTCAGCGTGGTTCACTTGCCCGCAGTTTTATCCCAGTTGCCCCTGGAATAGTCCCAGTGCCTGTCAGCATTGTTTTTGGATTTTTTTCGGATGGGGAGGAAAATGTTTGGAGAATGCAGAACTGCAAAGCTGATCCCAGTCACTCCCAGTCAGTCCTAATTATGATGCAGCTTCCCCCCAGCACAGTCCCAGTTGCTCCCAGTTCCTCCCATTTTCATCCAGTGTGTTTCCAGCACTCCCAGTCGCCCCCAGTATAGTCCCAGTTTCTCCCAGTATGAGGCCATGGCCCCCAGTGTGATCACAGTTTCTCCCTGTCAATGCCAGCATGACCCCAGTAGCCTCCAGTATAATCCCTGTGACTCCCTGTCTCTCCCAGTATATCCCAGTCACCCCCAGCATGCTGCCAGTCACTCTCATTTCTTCCAGTTGCTTTCAGTATGATTCCAGTTGTTCACCCTCAGTGTGATCCCAGTCTCACCCAGCATGGACCCAGCTGCTCTCCCTGTGATCCCAGGATGATCCCAGTTGCTGCCAGTATCGTTCGAGTTGTTCCCAGCTCCTCCCAGGATGATCCCTAGAATAGCCCCAGTCCCTCTCAGCATTGTCCCACTATCTCCCAGTTGCCCCCAGTGTGGTTCCAGTCCCCCCAGTATGGTTACAGACACTCTCATTATATCCCAGTTTCCCCAGTAAGGTTCCAGTTATCTCAGAATGATCCCAGTCTTTCCCAGTTACTCCCAGTTTTCTCCAGCCTGATCCCAATTTCTGCCAGTGTCCCATACTCCCAGTTGCTCCTAGCATGATCCCTGTTCTGGCCTCAGTCCCCTCAGCATGGTTCCAGTATCTTCCAGTTGATCCCAGTTGCTCCCAGTGTGTCTACATTTTCCTCCAAACATGGGCCCAGTAGCTCTCAGTAACCCCCAGCCAGGTTCCATTCCCACCCTCTGTAATTTCAATGGCTCCCAGGATTATCCCAGTAGAACCTGTAGTCAACTCCCAGTATGGTTACAGTCATCTCCAGTATGACCCCAGTCACACCCAGATCCTCGCAGTATTCTTCCAGTCATGCCCAGAGTGAATCCCAGTGCATCCCAATATGGTTCCAGTTGTGACCAGCCCTTCTCCATCATTCCCAGTCTGATTGCAGTATGATCCCAGTGATTCTCAGATATTCCCAGTACTATTCCAGTCATTCCCAGTACAATCCCAGCCATTTCTACCATGACCCCAGTATGACTCTGACATGGGCACAGCTGCTCCCGTTATCAACCTGTGTGGTTCCAGTTGCTCCCATTTTCCCTCACTGTGGTTTCAGTCTCTCCCAGTGCATCCCAGTTGCTGCCAGCATGTTCCCAATCACTCCCAGTTGTCCTCAGCTGCTTCCAAACTGATCCCAGTTGCTCACAGCCTCTCCCAGTCACCCTCAGTGCAGTCCCAGTTGCTGCCAGTATGATCCAGAATGACCCCAGTATTTCTGAGCATGGTTCCAGTTGCTCCCTGTTCCTCCCAGTGTGATCCCAGTTCCCCCATATGCCCCTAGCATAGTCCCAGTCACTCCATAGATGATCCCAGTCCCTCCCGGCATGGTCCCAGTCATGCCCACTTCCCCCAGTATAGCGTAGTAGCTCCCATTGACTCCCAGTATCCCTCAGCGTGGTCCAAGTTCTCCCCAGCATGGTCCTGATTTTTCCAAGTGTGGTTCCAGTCACTCCGGTAAGGTCACAGGCACTCCCAGTATATCCCAGTGGCCTTGAACATTCTCTCCTTCATTCCCAGTCACTGCCAGTGTCCCCAGGAAGTTCCAATTACTCCAGTACAGCCCAGTCCCTCCCAGTAGTGCCACTCCTGAGACCCCCCAACCCTCTCTGCGTTCATGGATCTCCTGAGAGGAGCCCCAAGACCTGGAAGTCGCCCCCAGGGTTTCCAGCAAGCCTCAGTTTGGATCTGCAGCTCCCCAGTTTTTCCAGTTTCCCTCTCCTTTTCCCCTGGTCAGGTTCCCCCCAGCCCCAGCGGGTGGGAGCAGCCGAGAGCCCCGCGCTGCCCATCCCGACCTGTTCCGACTCCATCCCCGCTCCTCCCACGGGCTGCGAGGGCTTCGGGAACGGGGCACCGAGGGTGTCGCTGCTGCTGGGGGAGGAGGAGGAGGGATGGGAGAGGAGGGATGAAGGAGGAGAGCGAGAAGGGATGGAAATAGGGGAAGGAAGGGGAGACATGAAGGAGGAGGGATGGAAGAGGAAAGACAAAGGAAGATCAAGAATAGAAGGAGGAAGGAGGTTGAGCGCTCCCTGAATTCACAGGTGCCCCATCCGTGGGACCATCGCCCCCGCAGGTGACCGGGGATGGGGAACTCGGCCCAGGTATCCCAGGGAGTCCCTGGGGTGGGATTTTTCAATGGTTGTTTGAAGAATGCAGAATTACAAAGCTGAGGAGAAAATGCCCCTTGTGGGTACACTGGGGGGTCCTGGTGGTGGCTGCCGGAAGAGGCAGCCTGGAGGAGCAGAGCCCTGTCTCCCCCAGGACCCCAAAGTGGGGAGCCCAGAGAAGGGGGAGCGCCGCCATTGGCGGGACCCTCAACAGCCCGGAGAGGGGCAGGGGATCTCCTGGGAGCCCCAGCACCCAAAGCAGAGAATAAGGGGAGGAGGGACCCGGGGACCCCAAAATCCCCCTGGATCCTTAAATGGGGAGAGGGAAGAGGGGGAGCTTTTTGGATTGCTGGGACTCCCAGCAGCCTGAGGAGGGCGGGCACCGAGTAGATGGGGGACCCCCAATACCAGTGTGACCTTCAGCAGCTGGGACAGGGGGGAACCCCCGAACACCAAAGGGGAGGGACCATTGCCAGGAACTCCTGGGAGGCATTTTCAGGGCTGAGTGTTGGTGTTTGGGATGTTTTGATGGACCCCAGATGCCTGGGGACATCAAGAGATGGACTTGGGCAGGAGGAACCCCAAACAAAACACGCTCATCCGTTGTTTTTCCCCAAACCAGGATTTCCCATTTCCAAGCCTTGGCCTGAGCGGAGGAGGAGGAGGCTGCGAGGAAGAGGAAGATGGCCCAGGAGCCCCAGGCAGGTGAGGAGGAAGTCAGGGCCCCTTTCCCCCTCTGTCCTGCTCCATCTCCCAGCCCAGCACGGCCCCGGCTGCAGGACACCACGCTGCCAACACCGACCTGCCGGGGACGTGCTGGGGGATCTCCTTCCCCTTCCCTCTGGCACGGATGCAAATCCCATCCTCTCCTTGTCCTTCCTCTCCCAGACAAGGAGCTGAGCACAGAGAGCAGGGAGGGCAAATCCCTGCGGCAGAACCTGGTGGAAGAGGCCGTTTGCAGCAGCTCCACGGCGCAGGAATCCAATGGGGAGGAAAAGCTGTGGAAATCCCGCACCAGGAGGGGCTGCAAACGCAGATCGCGGGGATCTGAGGAGGAAAGACCCAGCCTGGGCCGGGCAGGCGGCCAGAGATGGAGCCAGAGCTCGCCCCTGGTGGTCCATGAGCAGCTTCTTGATGGGGAGAAGTGCCACAAGTGCTCGGAGTGTGGGATGAGCTTCAGATGGAGGTCCAGACTGATCCACCACCAGAGGATCCATACTGGGGAGAGGCCCTACGATTGTGGGGAGTGTGGGAAGAGGTTTCACACCAGGAGCACTCTCCTCAAGCACCAGCGCACGCACACAGACGAGAAGCCCTTCCGCTGCCCTGACTGCAGGAAGGGATTCAGACAAAACTCCAAACTCACCAGACACCGGCGCATCCACACTGGGGAAAAGCCCCACGAGTGTGAGGAGTGTGGGATGAGCTTCAGCCGGAGCTCCAGCCTGATCAGGCACCAGAGGATCCACACTGGGGAGAGGCCCTACGAGTGTGAGGAGTGTGGGAAGGGTTTCAGGCAGCGCGCCCAATTGATCTGCCACCAGTACATCCACACTGGGGAAAGGCCATACAAGTGTGGGGACTGTGGGAAGGGCTTCAGACAGCGTTCCAGTGTAATCCTTCACCAACGGATCCACACTGGGGAGAGGTTCTATGAGTGTTCTAAGTGTGGAAGAGGTTTCTCACCAACTCCAAGCTCGTCCGGCACTACCAGACACACACGGAGGAGAGGCCCTACACGTGTCCTGACTGCGGGAAGGGCTTCAGACAAAACTCCCACCTCATCACCCACCAGCGCATCCACACTGGGGAGAGGCCCTACGAGTGTGAGGAGTGTGGGAAGAGCTTCTCCCACAGCTCAACCTTGACCAGACACCAACGGAGGCACCGGTAAGGGAAGCACTGCGAGTGCCCCGAGTGTGGGAAGAGCTTTGTGCACTGCTCCAACTCTATCCCCCACTGCAAGACCCACGTTGGGCAGAGCCCTGGTGACCCACAATCCCTGGGATCCATGTTGGGAAGACACCTGCCTGGTTATCCTTTTGTTTTGACCTTCGTTTTCTCTCTTCCCCATCTCTTTGTGCTCTAAAAGCCAAGAGGGATCGATCTGTCACCTCAAAACCTCCCGATCCAAGTAAAAACACCTCAATTTTGACTCAAAATAGCTCAATCGAACCTGCAAGAACCTTGTTCCTTCCTCACAACAACTCAAACCCACACAACCCTAACTGGATTCCAGAGCCACCAAGGTGAGAAGGGGTTGGAAGGAGACTGGAGAAGTGGGATCCGAATTTGGAGCGGCGGGATCGGGATTGTGTGGATGTTCCTGGGGGGGATGGATTTGATAGTAAATAAACCTTTGGCAATTCCTGATTTCCGTCCCATTTTCTTTCAGTCAGTTCCAGGTCTGTTTTCAGTAGCACCTTCTCAGCTGATTGTGTTTGTGTCCTCCTTTCTCTCCTTCCTCTCTCTGCCTGCTCTGTTTCTGTCTCAGGGTCTCCCTTGAGCCAGGGCAGCTCCCACCAACCACCCTGCCCTGATTCAGTTCGCAGTGCAGGAGCTGCAAGAGCCATGGGTGAAGTTGTGAAGGCTGGCAGTGAAATGTCCCTGTAAGATCTTGCTGCACTTGGCTTTTGGCCCCTTCTGAAGAGCTTTGCCTTCAAGGGCAGGAACATCTTTTCCTGCCTGGGAACTGGAATTCCAGAGCCTGGCAGTGTGAGCCATGCAGGACCATGCAGACTGGGATCGCGGGGGCTGGGATGACATGGACTGGGATCCTCCAGACTGGGACTGCACAGACTGGGACCAAATGGATCTGGGCCATGCAGACTTGGATTGTACAGTCTGGGATTGCATGGACTGGGATTGTACAAACTGGGTTTTTATGGACCGGGATGGCTGCTCCAGAATGATGTGAACCAGGAGGTCCTGCCCCACCCAGGGTTCCCTCCCAGTCCCGTACGCGAGCCCAGCCAGAAGTCCCCAGAATTAATGTGGAGATCCCAGAGTCCTCACTGTGTGATCCTGGTCCTGATCCCTGTCCTGGTGCCAGCCTCAGTCTCACTCTTAATCTTGGAGCACTCCTGCTGTCAGCCTCGGTTTCGGTTCTGATCCCAGTGTCGGATCTCAGTCTTGGAGCAGTCCCTGAGTGCTCCCTCTGCTCATTCCGGTCCTGGTGTCGGTCTGGATCCCAGAGCCGTGCTGGTCTCAGTCCCAGTGGGTCTTACAGTCGCGCCAGTCCCGGTGTTGGTTCTTGTGCTCCTCTTAGTCTCAGTGCCAGTTCTGCGGCTGGTTTGGGCTCGGTCTCAGTTCCAGTCCCAGTGGCCGTCTTGTAGATGTACCAGTTTCGGTTCTGGTGTCAGTTCTGTTCCCAGTCTTGGTCTTGGTTCCAGCCCTGGGCCATTTTATCAACATTAGAGACAGAGAGACAGAGACTGCGGGCTCATGATCAGAATCCAAATTTATTGTGAGCTACATTTGCGTATACACCATTTTTAGGAAGGAAGTCATTTTTTACTACATTCATCTTATTGAACATCACCCAGACAATCTTTACATTACTACTTATTTATTTCAATCTTTTTTCCTGTTGCCTGTCTCGATCCAATCTTCTTGTAATCGTCAGTGCTCTGTTTGTTCTTTCCAAGGCGTCCTGCTTATTAAACTGCAAATGCCAATTATATCCACATCACTCTCTGTCTCAGCTTCCACAGTGCTGGTCTCAGTTGGGGCCCCAGTACCAATTCTGGGGCTGGTTTTGGACTCAGTCTCTGTCCCAGTCTCAGTTCCAGTTCTGGAGCGGTGCTGGTCTCAGTTTTGGTGTCCATTCTGTTCCCAGTCCTGGTCTCTGTAATGAATGGGCAGGAGACCAGATCCTTTTTCCAGGCCTTTATTGAAAATCAGCTCTGGGTGGGGCCTGAGGGGTCGCGCACAGCACTGCTGCTCCCGATGGACGATGCGGAGGAGGAGGAGGAGTTCAGCTTTGCTGTGCAGCAGAGCCGGGGCTTCCATCCTTGGGAGAGTCCCTGGGGAGACATTTGGTGGCTCTTGGTCTAGGGGTGTCATGGCGGCCGAGTGCTGTTCATGTCATGGTGACAAGGGAAAAAGCTCTGGTGGGTGATTTCATCTTCTTCACTCTTTTCTCAACCTGGGAGTTCCATTTTTTAGTCTCAGATGTTTTACTTGCTCGTTGTTTTTAGGGGTTTTTAGCACTGAATGCTATCCCATGAGCCCTTGCTGTCGCGCCATTTTGGAGGGGGCAGTGGAGGTGGGCGTGGATCGAAGAGTAGATACTGGGACAGGGAAGGGACGAACATCTGGGAGAATTAACAATTCACAAAGGCATAAAACATTAACAATGAAGAGTCAACACAAACATCAATTATAGTCATCTGGGCAGAGAGACATCAACACCACCAACTGCTGAGTAGACACCTTGTATGGAAAAACTTGCGGCTGGTTGTTTTAGGGTTTTAGTACTGAATGCTATCCACTTGAGCACTTGACAGCCGTGCCATTTGGAGAGCAGTGGGGGTGAGCGTGGATCCAGAGTAGATACTGGGACGAGGGAAGGGACAAAACAGCTGGGAGCATTAACAGTTTGTACAAAGGCATAAAACATTAACAATGAAAGAGTCAGCACAAACATCAATTATAGTCAACTGGGGCAGGGGCACACATCAACACCAGCTAGCTGCTGGGGTAGACACCTTGTGAGAGAAAACTTACATTTTGGGGATTTATTCCCCAGTCTCCGTCTCCATTCTGATTTCAGTCTCATTCTTAGAGCTGTTACTGGTTCTGGTGCTGAGTCATCAGTCTTGGTTCCAAGATTTTTAGGTGCATTTGGGTGATTTTATACCAAACTGGGGATTTTTAGACTGGATTATAGGCCAGTTTTGGAAAACGTTTCAGGCCAATCTGGATGATTTTTAGACCCCTTTGTGTAGATTTTGATCTTCCTTTTGGCTGATTTTTAGCCCAAACCTGGTGGATTTAGGCTGCATTTGAGGGGCTGGGGTGGTTAGAGCCTAACCAGGCCGCTTTTAGGACCATGCGGCCTTTGGCACCCTTTTCTCACAGTTTCGCCCTTTTCTGACCCTGCCCTCCCTCGGTGCCCATTTTATTAGCACGTATACTCACAGCCCTGTCAATCATTAACCTCTCCTCTCCTACAGGACCCGAGGCCCTTGTGTTCCCTCCCACCATTTCCCCTCTAAGCGCCCCATCTCCTGGCTGGTTCTCTCGAGCATGCTCAGAACACCCATTAGGTACCTCCTGTCGCATCTTTGCTCGGTCCGTCCGTCCAGCTCCAAGCGTGTCCGAGAACTCTTGAGGTGGGGCCTCAGGGGATCTATGATGGGGACCCCTGCAGGTGACAAGACAATTAACACACACCCGGCTGGACCACCACCCAAATTAAAGGGATAAGGAGAAGAATAAAACCACAAGCCAATAAACACTCATGGTCTAAAAAGGCAAACCCAAGGGAGTTAGCCTGCTAAACAGTTCCCAGAAACTGTTGATTAGCCATGAAGGTCTATGAATATATAACAAATGGATGGATTGTAAGAGCAATATTTAAAGGGGTGTTCGAAACAGCAGTGTGCTCGTCCAGCATGCCAAGCAACCCGGTCGTTTAACCCTTTGCTTTATTTATGTCTCCTGTTCTCTCTTTTTATTAAACCTCTTAATTCTCCCAAAACAGTGAACCCGTGTTTTCACACTCAGAGAGAACTGGCCAGGAGATGAAGCGGGGCTTAGTGGGGGAATGGGGCGGGAATTGAACACAAAAGCTCAGTCTGAAGGAAGGGCAGGAGGGATAATGATTGACAGGGGCTGTGAGCAGATAGGAGGTGGGCAGGGCAAATAAATGGGCAGAAAGCAGCGAGGGAAAAAGCAGAGATCCAGAAAAAGGAGCAGGAGGCGGAAGAACCTGGGCCAGTCGCATAGTCTCTACAGGGCCTGGTTTGCCCCTAAAATCACCTAAAAGAGAAGCACAGATTCAGCCTAATTCCAGCAGGGAATTGGCCTAAAATCAGCCAAAGCGGGGCTAACATTGTCGAAAGGGCTACTAGAAATCAGCCTAAAACACCTCAGCTTGGTATAAGAATTCACATAAATGAGGCCTGAAAAGATTTGGGATTGAGACAGACACCGGCACCCAAACCAGCAACAGCACCATTTCTGAGGCTGAAATCAGAATGGAAGTCGAGGCCAAGACTGGGAACAGAGACTGACACCAGAACTGGAAAGCTACCACAGGTCCAGAACTGGAACAAAGGCTGAGACAGAGACCAACACCAATACTGGGAGCAGCACCAGGAGAGCTCAGGGCTGCTCTGGGACTGGGACTAACATTGGGACAACTCCAGGACAGAGAATGACATGTCGGCACCAGAACCAGGATCAAGACTGATACTGGCACCAGAACCAGATTGGCAATATGGGACCGGGCCTGAACAGATTGGCTCTGGGAACTAGCAGCTGGGAACAACATCGACACCGAGCAGCATTGGAACTGGGACAGCTCTAGGAGCCGAGACCAAGACCCGACAGTGAGTCCAAGACTGAGAAACCGGCACCGGCACGGCACGGATACTGGCACCGCTGTCGGACCCAGACTGAGACCAGCACTGTGGAAGCCGAGACAGAGAGTGCTGTGGATTTGAATTGGCATTTGCAGTTTGATAGCAGGACGCCCTGGCTTAGGAGTACAAACAGAGCTTTGACGATTACAAGAAGATTGGATCAAGGCTGGTGGCGAAAGGAGTACGATTGAACTAAATAGGGAGAAATGTGAAGTCTGGGTGTTTAACATCATGAATGGAGACAAAAATTTACTTCCTTTCTAAAAGCCCAGGTGTTGTCACGGTATGACTTGGGTTTGCCAACCTTAATATATTTAATTTCTTTTTGAGACAGGACCCGGGAGTAGAGACAAGGCAGGCTCAAAACTTAAAAAGGTACAAGAAGAAATTTATTAATAATACAAAAAGAAGATATAGCATTCAGGATAAATTTCCTAGATTGTTCCCTCCTCCCCTTCATTCTACATTTCTTACCAACATACATACAGAGAGAACACTTCAGTCAGTTATACACACTCAAATAATCAGTTCAGTTTACTTCAGAGAGAAAAGTCCCTTTTCTGGTTATGGCTTAGGGGGTGTCTTCACCTTCACAGTCTGCGTCCATCCGAGACCCACAGAACCATGAATTTTCCTCCCATTTACACAGTCCTTCCAGAGCCGTGTTATGGGTTATGATGCACACATGGGGTACCACCTCTAAAGGCAGGCTACTAAAAAAACCAGAATTCTCTTCATCTGCTTCTCTATCAAATGTCTCTGTTCATATTCCAGTTCCAGAACAGACACCCCCATTCCCTCGGGGGCAAGGATCCTTTCTCAAAATATTTCAACCCCCATGTATTTTCCACAGTTTAAAGGAACTTTAGTGAAGTCACAATCCCCACAGCCCACAAAAAAGGTTTTCAGCTACTTGCATCTTTTCAATCTCTTCCCACCAGGAACTTTGTCTTCATCCCGCTGACTTCCGTAGTCTCCATGCTTCATTTCTTCTCATTCAGGGGAATTCAGGAGGTCCAGGATTCCATCCAGGCATAAAGAAGTTTCAATTGTATCCAGATGACAAAGAAACAAAAGTGGGCAGCTGGAGTTCTTTCTCTGCCACGTGGAAAGGCGAGCCGAGCCCAGCCGGCAGGGCCGGGGCCATGCGGCTGGTGCTGGGGGCCATCTGCGGGAGCCCGGGGGCCCCTAAGCCAGGGAGCTCCCCGCAGAGCCGGTGCCGGGCCGGGCCGGGCTTCCCCACGCCGAGCCCGGGGCCGGGGTTCCGAGCGGGCCCCCGCAGAGCCGGGGTGCCGGGCGGACCCCAGGCCGAGCCGGAGCGGGCGGAGCCCCAGCCGGGCCTCCCACCCTCCGGAGGCTAGGGAACCCGAAAGAACTAAATCAACTCGATGCAATTGTGATTTGTGAAAGCGAAATAACTTTTTCATTGGTTTCCCGAGCTGTCCATCACCAAATCAGCTCTCTGATTGGTGCCAGCAGCTCACAGGGGAAGCTCCCAGAGACGGGAGAGTGCCTCCCACTCCCCAACACATGGAGCCATCCCTGAGGTGAAACCACCCATCCCCCACACCACGTGAAACCAACACATACATTACCAAGAATAATTAGATAACTCTGTAACAATGAAAGAAATTAACTTGAAGAAGCCTTTGCTTCTCAGCCACGTAACACGGTTCAAAAGCTCTCAGTCCAGCCTCTTTTATTCCCAACCAATGGGTTACCTGAGCACAGGGAGACCTTTTGAGGCAGGGATCTCCTGATCTCGAATCATTTTCTGTTTCAAGGGCTAGCTGTGATTCCTCTTCCATAGCAGCATTCCATGCTGAGCTGGAGGCCGTCGATGCTGCACAACCAGCACTACCAGGTGGAACATTGGGGGCTGAAGTGCCCGGTGTGGCTGCAGGAATGCAAACACATTGGTCAGGCTCCACAATGTGGCTTTGGGACACAGACCTCTATTGCTGCCGTGGATCAACCATCCCAGGAAGCACACAGGAAAGCCAGGCACAGAATCTTTTGGCCTTCTAGGTCCCTCTTCCTAGCAGACCTGCGAATTTCTGTCTCACAATGACAGAGCATTGTGGAAAAATACTTCAAGCAGTCACTTTTCATGACCTTTGGAAAAGCAGAACTAGAACTCTTTTCCCACCTGGTGAGTTGGAGCCTGGGGGCTGCTGCTCTCTATGGAGCTGCTGCAAGCTGCAGGGCTGGATGCTGAGCACCTCAGTCAGCGAGGCAGCTGCTCCTGCAAGTGGCTCTGCCCTGCGGGGCGGCACCAGCTGCTCCCTGTCCAGCAGGTGGAAGCCACAGGGCGGGCGCCCAGGCGGCAGCGGTGGCCGCTCCCTGTCCAGCAGGTGGAAGCGACTGTGCTCGTCCCGCCTGTGCAGCAGCGGCCGTGCCCTGGGGAGCTGCTGGGAGCCGCGGGCCGGGTGCCTGCGACCCTCCCGCCCCGCCGCCAGCCGCTGCCTGTTGGCCGCGCTCCGGCGCTGCATGCGCAGCAGCAGCTCGGGGCGGTCGCGGCGGAAGCAGGGGTTGGTGTAGTGCAGCCAGGCCCCGGCATCGCTCTGGGACCTCCTTGTTCACTGCGGGGAGTTTTGGCTGCGCCCCCACACGGGACTGGGCAGGACTGGGAGGGACCCCTGGGAGGGGCGGGACCTTCTCAGTTCACATCGTTCTGGAGCAGCCATCCTGGTCCATATGGTCCCAGTTTGTACAATCCCAGTCCATGTGATCCCAGTTTGTACAATCCCAGTCTGCATGGCCCTGATCCATCTGGTCCCAGTCTGTGCAGTCCCAGTCTGGAGGATCCCAGTCCATGTGATCCCAGCCCCCATGATCCCAGTCTGCATGGTCCTGCATGGCTCACACTGCCAGGCTCTGGAATTCCAGTTCCCAGCCAGGAAAAGTTCTTCCTGCCCATCCTAGTTTTGCTTCTCCAATTTGAGATTGCCCAGCCAAGGCACCCATTTATGTCACAGCTTTAGCATCCCAATCCTGTTCCCAATCCTATTCCCAATCCCTATCTCATTGCCGTTCCCATTCTCAATCTTCTTCCCGTTCCCCTTCTTGATGCCATTCCCAGTCCT